>VWZX01004970.1:453955-586455 GCA_013399015.1 Galbula dea
ATTCTGTGTGACTAGTAGGTGTTCATTACCACTCTTTGCCCTAAAGGGTGGTGTGCTGAAAAAAAAGGCAAAGAATTCTATTTTCAAGCCTTAAATTGATGGGTGGAAAAGTACAATTTTTCTCACTTTAAATGTTCTCTTATTGAGTATCTCGTCATAAATAGAAATATTGTTAAAAGCTAAGCCAGAATGTGTTGGATGTGTTGGAGCTGCTTTGATTTTCTGTTTTTATTAAGGCATCACGAAGTTTTCTCAGCTGTGAAGTCTGTTGCCTAGAGTTACAAACTTTTTTGTGCTTTAGAGATAAACTTTTACAAAATAAATAATGACACTGTAAAACTTTCTGCCTTTTTCCTGACTGAAGGTTGGTCAGATTGAAGAGGCTAATGAGAACGTGTCCCTTTTGGGTGAGGTGTGGAATATGACTAAACATTTTACTTGGATTCTAAGCATTCCCATAATGCCAACTTTGTTACAAAATTGCTTGTCAGTCTGTGAGCTCTTCTTCATAAATCTGTAACTTGGTGGATACTGAATTGTGGCTGTTCTGGTGGTGATCTCAGAATTTGAATCAACCATGACAACTGATTTGTATTTCAGCTTCAGCAGTGGCTGAAGACTCTACTGCCATGGATCTGAGTTTCAAACTTCATGTAAAAGTTCTTGTAATTTTATTTTTTGCTGAACATCTGCAGTGAGGATTGCTGAACAATGATGGGAAGTACTGGAAAGTCATCTTGCTTCTTTGTACAGAAGTACAAGAGTGTTTCATGCACCTACAAAATGGTTGTTCCAGAACTAAGTTCCCATGAACCAGCGGGAATGGTGATATGAAGAATGTGTTTTATAAGGTAAACGGGAAGTCATGGAAGAAATTTCAAGGTCTGAGGGAAAGGGAAGAGATAAGTTACATTTCATTGTGTTGAAGAATAGATTTATTTTGGGGCTGACCTCAATTTCTTTTTTTCTTCAACATAGACCACAAAAATACATTTCTTTTAAATCTGTTATTTGCATTTATAGATGCTAACCAAGCTGTACATGTATTTAAACAGGTTCCAACAGGGAAAGGATAAATACATAAATAAATAAAATGAATAATAAAAAAAGTGTTACTCATTTCAGAAGGAAAGATTTTGTAAATGGCGTGCAACTTCATATCCTAGGAGGACAAGTCTCTGATGTTAAACTTTCTTCTGTTAGCTTGGAAGGTCAGATGTGAGCAAAGCCAGCACTGATAGGATTTACTGCCTGATGCTCCTTGTTTTGGAAACAGGTACTTCTGGTTGTCAGTTCCTTTGAATAGAGGATTTGGTCCATGGGCTACTGATAACTCTTTTGGTTTTGGCATCCTATAGCAACCTCAAATGCATTTTGTGACCCTTCAAAGGCACTGAATTTTCTTACTTAAAAAATAAGAGAAAGCATGACAAAACATTGCTTCCTTTGAGCATTTCCAAGTTAAACTGAGAATGATAAAATTCCATTTCAATAACTTTTATATTTTACAGTCTTTTATGATTTGGGTTAGTAAAAGCTTGAGAAATACTCAAAGGAATCAATGGCCTTATCTGGTTTTGGCCTGTACTGAAATCTTCAAAATAGTTTACTGTGCCTTTCCTGGTGTAGTGATGGAATATTTTTTTCTCCATTACTATTTTTTACTACAGTAGCACTTGAAAGCACTAGTCGGGTACTGGGACTGCACGTTAGGTGGTACAGAGATAGGCTGTTGCTTTTTTTTGAGAAACAGTGAAGGTAATAAAAAACTAATAGAAATGGACTTTGATACATGGGATATAAGAGGTATTAGAAGACTTTAACAGAGATAGTTTGTTTATACACTAATTTTCCTAGGATTTCCTGACTCTTTGCCTGACTTCAGCCCATTGTGCTCTGCTTAGCAATAAAAATCCAAGTAGGTAAAAATGAGAAAATATCCTCTGTCTGAGGTAAGAAAAACCTTATAATAAATTCAAGTCCTTTGTGTTGTACAGTAATTGGGAGCTGATGAATTCTTCTTTTGCCAAGTTCAGGAATGAAGGAGTCAATTGGAGTTTTGCCATTGTCGTCAGTGGGAACAGGATCATGTCTTTTCTGCCTTAATCAGTTATGGTAAGAGAGATTTATAGGTAGGAAGTATACACATGACAGTTTCCAGCTCAGTGAGTTTACTCTTAAGCTATAAGATTTTTGGCTAATTCCCTGGAGTCCTCCCATCACTTTTCTTCTCTTAAGTCAGCTGCATTAGAGTCTCTGGGATTTTAAGTAGGAGGACTAAATACCCCCCTATGGTGGCTTAATGGTTCTTAACACAAGATGGATTTAATTTATCAGCTTGGGTTTTTCAAAGGAACCATAGAACTGTTAGTATTGGTGTTGAAGTCTACTTTATACTAAGGACCAATATTACCAGGTTTTTGATACACACTGTTAGACCTCTCCCGTTCCACACAATTAGAATTCATTTGCAACTCTGATTCAGTCTGTCTTTACACATTGAGTAGCTGAGATTTGATGTTAGCAGTTTAGTAGCTGGATTTTGGAATTAATATCTACAGAAGTTTTCTTTCAACAACTTAGTTTACTGGGAAATAGTACAATGTCTATTTTCTCCCTCAAAGTAGAAAGAAATCCACTAAAGATATGTAACCATGTTGATATGCATGTGTCACATCCACAAATATTATATACACCTCGATTTAATTTTAGTAAGGGGCTTATCAACAAAAAATGTACTTACTTTCCAGACCAACACACAGAACATAGTTTCCATGTGTAATAGTTAAAGGTGTTTGCTTTACCCTTAAAAATAATTTAGGGATAGGGTTGTAGACTACTTGTGAGTTCCCTGATTACTAAGTCACAGTTTATGTGCAATCATAAAATGTTAAATAATTTTATGTGGTGTGGCTGGCTCAGTTTGAGTAAGAGCCATTTGTAGTACCGATCACCCAGCCAGTTGTCTGATGTATATTCCTGGGAGGTGAAGGACCTGAACCTTTCCATCTTATTGTCTAGACAAATTCCCACATCTCTGAAACATTCCACAAAAGGTGGCTTGGGGGTGGGAGGAAAAAGGCACCACCAGTCGTGGTGACTCTCACAAGGAAATTAAGCCATATAGTGTATGTTATGTGCTCTCTGAGCTTGCCAGTCTGGTTGAGTTCTTTAGACAGTGAGATGTCCAGTTCATGATCCTGGCTGACTTTATAACTGGGTTGAGTCTTTAATGTGTGTATTCAGGAAACCAGGAAAAGTAAAATAGTAAGAGCACTGGAAGTTACAGGGTAAGTTTCTGTTTTAGATAAGTCCTCAGTTTAACAGCTTTGACAATTACATTGAAATTCTGTCTAAATTGCCTCACAAGTTTTGTGTCAAATGGCTTGATAGGTTCTTAAATGCATTTCTTTTATTTTCAAGATGAGTACTGTAGTGATTGTTAGAAGCCTGGTTCTATTAAAAATATTCCTGATATAAGGGTGGCTTTGAAAGTCTTTTATTTTGTTATGGTACTTTTTTTTCTAAGCAGGAATGCAAAGGAAGTATTGTCTAAATCAGTTTAGGTGATTAAGAAATTATAATTAAGACTAACTGTATCTTGTATGCTAGCATTTTTTTCTTATTCGTCTAATTCAAAAAGATTGATTATGCTGAATTAAAGTTACTTGATGGCTGCTAGCTATGTGGGGTTTTTTCACTTAAAAAAACATAGCCTTGAAAATACTTTTAGATCCCTTTTTTAAGCAGTGTTATTTTCTCTGCCCTTCTTGAAATCAAAGTAGGTATTTCTAATGTCAGTCATTTTAACCACAAACAGTTGCTTTTATCGTGTTGTTAGTCTTGGTCACTTGTAGTTAATTAAGATTTCAGACGTAGAGTTGCCAATCAACATACTAAATGTACCTCTCTTCTGTTTTCACAAGCAGGCACCAGGAGATTCAGCACAGTAGTTGATAGCTGGTATGTGATATCTGTCTCCTGGTTTATAGCCTGGTACAATAATGTCATTGCCCCATGTGGCAAATGGTGTAAGCTATTGTAAAACTGTTTGTCTATGTGATTAAGACATTGCAGCAGTGTGCAGCACCAGCCAATTACTTTTTTAATTTAATTATAGCAGAAAAAAGAGAATAGCATAATAGAAATTCTTGTCATAGGGAATATGTAAAATGTAAATTGAAGAGCCATGAAAATTTCATGCATTGGCAGGCTGATTTGTTCTTATTTTCAACTTGTTATGAAGACTGAGTTTCTTAAATGCAATAAAACAAGACATAGCAGTGTTTAGTAATTACTTAGTTCTACATCAAAATAATTATATACAGTATGTGTTTGCAATCCACTCTGCTGCGTATGAATGTAAAAATGAACACTTCAGGGCCCATATCAATTTTGTCTTTTAGACAGTGTAAATAAAGCTGAATCTTCAACTTTCAAATTAAAACTGATAACCTTGGGCAATCAGGGCTTTTATAAAGAAAGGGAAAAAAACTTTAGCTTGCCTCAGAACAGGTTGTGTCTCTGGAATGCTTCTGGGACTAAAGAGATCAATTAAGTGTGTATAAACAAACAGTTGGAAAAAAGCTACTAAAACAACAGAGGAGAAAGCTCTCTATTGGGCTCTAGGGGCCTGGGGGAGCGAAGTTTCATTAACTGGATCTGAAGTCCTATGGCCTTCTATAAACAGGCATTAATTAAAGAATGTAAAAAATAAAGTTTCAGACCTTGCAATATGTTAATGATCATATGATTCAGGGCCTGGGAAGGAGAGGAGCAGCAGAGGTCATAAAATAAGCATGAAGCATTTAATATGAGTGCTTGGCAGGGATTTCTGCAAATTAGTTGGTTATTTGCTGGTCCAAAGCAAATTAAGGTGATTTTGCTTCACTTGCTAATTTTTTATGTGCATGCTTGGCAAAATGTTTTTCACAAATGGATGAAGGTTATTGTTAATGGCATAATGAGAAATATTAACATATTTAAATAAACCAGTATGTTCTGACACAGGCCACAAGCACTCACTTCTACATGTGTATTTAAATAGATCTTCTGTAGCAGAGAAAAAGCATTTTGGATGAAGTTCGTAAAAGAGCTTATGTTATTTGTAATATCCTGTTTATATATTGTATTATTTAAATCCAACTAACACCCCAAACTTTATTTTGTGTAAAGGGACATTATCCTTCTGAAACCATAAAGGAACACTTTCAAGTGTTACAAGTTAAAACTCATGTGTTAAATACATTTAAAAAAAATATTTAAGAAAATATTAATTGTCATAAATCTTAATTGTTATAGTGAACTATTTAGTTTTCCCTGCCTGTCACCTCTAGCTTTTGAAGTGCTTTAAGTTTTTAATTATTTCTAGGAAAGTTAAAGTTTTCTGAACATGTGGGAGCATAAGTACATTTGTGTGTCCGCACAGCTATAAAATCAAATCGGGACCAAATGTAATCTGTTCCCTTTTTACTGCTGTGAGTAGAGTTAGTGTGATGGTTGTTCACTTCTTGCAACAGTTACTGTCGAAAAACAAAGCACAAACCAAAAAGTCCAAGGAATTGACTATTCTCAATTCTAGGTAATGCAATCCTAGCTCTAACTTGTTCAGATAGGACATTTTTCTTGTCACTTGTTGGTATACTTTCATCTGTTCCGTCAGTTGCTCTACTAGTTTCTTACTTTTGGCATCTGATTACTCCCTCTATTTGCGTTTTTAAAATTACCGTTGCCTAGTGGATTAAGAAAAGGCAGTGCTTGAGGAACTATTTAACATGTAGATAGAAGAAACTCTGTGTCTTTAAATTCTCTGAAGTTAGAAGGTGGATGTGGCAAGAGTGTGTAGTAGAGGGAGATAGTATGAGCATGAAGCTACTATTGACATTGTTCTGTTGCAGCAATTTTAGATGGACAAATTGCAGTTGAGAAAATTTCATGACTCGGTAAAATGAGCAATGATGACATCTGTGGATGCAGGTCTGTTCATATCTTTGCAGAGCCTTTAGGGAAATAAATATCTCGGAACATTCGGTGAAGTGAAGCTCACTCAATAAATCAACCTGACACAATAACACTTCTGGCACATGAGCTGTACTTCTTCTCAGCACCACCTACCCCTCTGTGTTCCTGTGCTACCAAATGGTGTCTCCCCATAGGCCTCTAAATCAAATCAGAGCACACAAATACAGTGAGAATTTATTGGGAATTGGTTTTGTTCGGCAAAAACATTACTTATTAGATGAACTGAAATGATAAATTTTGACCCTTTAAGCACTGAGGAAGTTCAGACACCTTTCTTAAGTAGAAAAGAGAAGGTAAACCTTATGCTAGCTTACAAAAAGTAAGTAAATGGGTAGATAAGTTTGTAGTCTGGTTTATCAAAGGGAATATGTAAGTTCTGTAGATGAGGTAAAGTAGCTTTTGAACTTGTTAATTAGTTGCTCTATTTGGAAATACAATTAGAATCTACAAAGTTCTAGTTACGAGAATAATAAACATACCACCCTGTTGCACTGGGGCAGTACAACAAGGAGTGTCCCAGCCAGTTCACAGGTAGATGCTATTCTTACACAATTATTTCCATGGACTAAACGCATTATTTCCATGGACTGAAGCTTGAATGTGTAGAGTAGTATATCCTGTCTGTTTGTGAGAGGTACCAGAAGCAGATGGCAAAAAGGAAGGGTTCGCTGCTTTTTCTGTTGTATGTCAGAGATTTGGAACAGAAATATTTAGAGTAAATGAAGAGGCCCTGGGTTAAGTAAAGTAAAGTAAGGCTTGGTAGTATAGTTTTGATAGAAGTGTATCACTTGGCTGGAAAAATAAGTCAGTGGTATATTAAATCTTTGTTTTATTCTGAGAAGGAAGAGTACTTTTAAAGATTACAGACATTCCCAGAGAACTTGTAAAATTACTTTTTCATTAACAAGAATGCAGATATACATGATTGCATAAAATTCTGTTTATAAATATTATATACATATAGACAAATATATAAAAGATTGCTTTGCCCTTAGGAGTTGTCCTAACAGGTAACTTTCTTATTTCACTCTCTGATTAACTTGTTAAACATTCAAAGATTTAAGAATTAAACTGTTAACTTAACATGGCAGGAAAAGATGGGGCTTTATTGTGCTGCTGTTTTGCCCTCCATCTAAAGAATCTAATATCCTTTTAGAAGGTTATCTAATTAATAAGATTTCTTTCTAATTAGGTTGAAATTGTAACATTTTGTGAACGTCCCCTTACTAAGCAAGACACTTTTTAGAATACCTGTACTCTGGGGAACACGAACTATCTTTTCCTGAGAGAATTGAAGCAACCCTAAGATTGTTAAACTGGAACATCTGATGGATTTCTGATTGAAATGCCAAATGCTACTTTAAAGAAGTGGATTTAAATTTGAACAGTATTTTACATCCTATCAAGTTAAGAAAATACAGAGATTTTGTAAGTCTATTTTTTTTCCTTTTTTATGTCATTTTGAACCCAGGAGAGTAAGCTAATGGACTTGTTCTCTGTATTTTGCTGAAGATATTAAGTTCTGATATTTCATTTGCTTATAATGAACCAGAAGCTGTTTATAGGATTTTTATTTATTTTTTTTTTACAAATTATGATGTCTGTCCCTCACCCTTTCTTATAGAAAGGAAGTTTTAAAGAAAAGAAACACTAAAAAATTATGTCTTACATTTCACAACAGTTCTGACAGAACACCAGACTTTTCTGTACGTCAGTTGTCCTGCTTGAAATGTATTACAGCAAGAATGGCTGTGCAGCCCACTGAGTGGAAATAAGTTGTATTGTTTGTACTATTAGAGTTTGTTTCTGTACCTGGAGAAGTGTAGTGATAACAAAGGCCCAGGTGTTTTTTGTAACTTCTAGATAATTTTGCAGAGCTTCTCTTCTGTTGTGCAGTGTGAATGCAACTGCACTGATGTGTAGGTGGCAAAATGATCTGTTCCTTTGTCAGTGTGAATTCTTCCATCACATTGAGATTGATGTCTGATCTTGAACATACTCCATATTTTGGTATAAAGTTGAGGTAAAAATAGGTGTCTTGCACTATGATGTAGATACATTTTTGAGACATGCTAACCCAATCAGTGATGATCTTGTGAACATGTCCCAGGTAGAGCAGGCTTTTAATAAAACTTTGGTAAGGAATAATATGGTTGCAGTTATTGGTGTAACCAATATGGTGTGAAGCAGACTTAAACTGATGAATGAACATTTGTTGTGAGATTGGTTTGATTGTCAGTTTGATTGTCCTTTTTTGTCCTGAAAGAAGCAAAAAGAGGTGGTAGTACTTGAGAGGTATAGAAGTACATAAACAAAATATTGTTATGTAGGATCAGAGGATTTTTTGGCGGAGGTGGGAGTGTGTGTAGCATTAATGAGATGTCGTCTCCTTACAGCAGTAAGAGCTATGACTTAGTCCATTGTCTTCCCTCAGGTTGCATGTTCTCTGATGCAGGAGGTCACTAAGTCAAATACTATGGAAGAATTTTTTAAAAATCTGAATAATTGTGAGACTACAGTATGCATTTTAAAAAACAGACAATCCAATCCCATGCTTCAAGGTATAAAGTTACAATGGTTAGGTTTCTGAAGGAATTTCTTTCCTGCATGGTGGTACACTGACTGCAGCCTGAGTTACTGGTGTTTTTTGGAGGCTCTGGGAATTTACTGGGTTCAGTGTAGTTGTATTTCAGAGACTATTTACATTTGATAGACCAATAGCTTGACCAATAGCCCAAAAGCTGTGGTGAGTTTTCTGCTGTTCTGCATCTGCCTACTGTTTGTTCTACATTGGCCTAGTGTAAGCTAGCACTGCTATCCGTAGGGGTTGGACCAGAGGACATCTGGGAGGCTTTTCTGATAGAAATAATTTACAACTGCATGTTTCTTGGGAGTTTTATTGTTGGGAGTGTTTTTGCCAGTGTATAGTATAATGAGCATAACAATGTGATGCCATGAAAAATGGGAATTCCAAATAATCATATCACAGCATAATTTCTAAAAAGTCTTCCTTGCTTCTTGGCTAACCGTGTCCTGGGATGCATCAGGAGAGGCATGACCAGCAGCTCTAAGGAGGTGATTCTGCCTCTCTATTCTGCCCTTGTAAGGCCCCACCTGGAGTACTGTGTACAGTTCTGGGCTCCTCAGCATAAAAAAGATGTGGACCTCTTGGAGCGGGTCCAGAGGAGTGCCACAAAGATGATCAAAGGACTAGAGCACCTCCCCTACGAGGACAGGCTGAAGGAATTGGGGTTGTTCAGCCTGGAGAAGAGAAGGCTTAGAGGGGACCTTATAGCGGCCTTTCAGTACCTGAAAGGGGATTATAAGGCAGAAAGGGAGAGACTTTTCTCCTGGTCAGATTGCAACAGGACACGGGGGAATGGCTACGAGCTGAAGGAGGGGAAATTTAGGCTGGAGATTAGAAGGGGGTTCTTTACCCAGAGGGTGGTGAGGCACTGGAACAGGTTGCTGAAAGAGGTTGTGGAAGCCCCATCCCTGGCAGTGTTTAAGGCCAGGCTGGATGTGGCGCTGGATGACCTGGTCTAGTGCATGTGGTGTCCCTGCCCATGGCAGGGGGGCTGGAGCTAGATGATCTTTAAGGTCCCTTCCAACCTGAGCCGTCCTATGATTCTATGATTCTTTCTTTTCCATCTTGGATTGCACATGATCGTACTTCACTTTCATGCTTTATCATTTGTTTTACTGTGTTAGTCATTCAAATTTCTACTGAGACGACTTTGGCTTTTAAAGTTAAGTTAAATTTTCATTGCTTTTAAATATTTGCTACTTTTTCTTTGTTGAATGTCTTATACATATAGGGAGCAAGTAATTTTTTTTTCCTTTTGTAAAAAAAGTCTTCATTTTTTTTGGTGTAGACTGATGATGTCCTTCCTTCCTATCCCATCTTCAGGATTCCAGAGAGAATGTCCTGTTACCATTTTCATATCTGGGGCACTAAACTTGGTCAGTCTAAGAAAGGTCTTAAGCATGAAATAAAGCTACCCTCAGAAATGACTAAAAGGTATAGCCCCAATTAGGAGCTCTGTATGTTTTTCTTTTACACTGGTTAACCAAAAAAAAAAAGAAAAAAAAAGAAAAGAAGGTCTGTTTCAAATCCTATTTGTCCCTTATCTCTGTTTGTTCAGTTGTTTTTAATATCACGTACTGAAAGAATTTCAATAGCTGTTTCACCATGAAGTCATTTGTTATCCTTCAGCAGGCCTTTGCCTGCTGAATTGTAAAGCAGCCTCAACTATTTGCATCCTCCAGATGGAGCAGCATATAAACACTCCCAGATATTTCTGGTAAGTATGAAAAAATATCTTATTTGTCCTTTCTGTGACTAAATAAGAGAATGTCATATTTTATAGACTAATAAATTTGTATGCCAGCACTGACATTGAATCTCTCATGGCCTGCAATGTCACAGACCCTGAGAAACACAATTTTTTGTTTTCAAATGTATACTAAGTCAAATAAGAGCTCAATAAAAAGCCAGGGAATTTGATTGCATTGTTTATGTCTGCCCAGTAGTCTAATTCAGTTGCAATTTGCTATGAGGAAATACAATTTACAATTTTCCCAGGCTTATTGCATAAGCAATCACTCACATATACACGCATGAGTGTATGTCAAGGAGAAATCAAATAATGGGTTAAAGTGTCATTTAATAATTTATTCTAATATCTGTTTTTATAATGAACAAAAAAATTTCTGTATTACATTGCATTCTTCTAGCTACTGAAAATTAGTTCAAATCTTATAATTATTAATATTCTTTATTTCTCTCATTTACAACATATGCTAAATCTCAGTTGCTTTGTGATACAAATGTATGTGTCAGGTATCACCACATGCAGGAGTTCCAGACATTGCTGTAAGTCTACATTTTAAATTCTGTTTTAGTTTCTGAAATTAATCTCAATGAGAATTTTAATTTGTGTTTCTAATTTTAAACAGAAGACACAATAGAATAACTTATAATGCTCATGCTCATCTAAATAATGAAGCCTGACAGTATCCTCTGTGGTTGAGTAATAGGCTTTTTATATTCGCTAGTTTTCATAGTTTGTTTTTCAGTTTCTTTCTAAATTAGATCCAGACTTCTTGAAACAGAATAAAAATATACATAGGACATAAAAGTCAATGAATGTATAAAGTGTTAGGGATTGAATTTAATTCACTGTATTTACACATAATAAAATACTCCATGATTGAATACCTACTGATTATTTTCTGAACTGTTTGATTTTCAAAACAGAGTTATAATAAGTCATATGCAATATTTATCTTGTTTCATTAGTGCCATTAAATGGAAATTAGTGTGATTTACTTGCGTTTTCCAGCAGCAGTCTAATTCCTTGAAAATTAACTTTACTTAGTAGATTTTCACCTAGCTGAAGTGAAATGTTTAAAATCAATATTTGAGTGTTTTTTGAAATAGTGCTTAGTAGCAGCAACAAGCTCATCAGAGGAGATAAGAGAGGACACCATTATATACTAAGAATAAGCATACTCTTTCTCTGTAATGGTTAGTGGATAACTTTTCCATTCTGGACATTCTAGTGCTGTTTTTCTGGAAGAAAACTGCTCTGCAGATACAGAGTTTGTAGGTATGAATATAAGATATGCTTTATTTGGGTTTTATGTGACTCAGTTTTCTTTCACAGTGCTGGTGATTTGCCATTATTTAGGTCACAACTAGTTTGTTTCACTTGTGTGTATACTTAACGTAAATAGAAAGCAAGCAAGCTATATAATAAAAAGTATTGTCTGTCTTGAAAGACTTTCACATGAAGCCAAATGAAGTCCTACAGATCTTGAAAGTGTTTTTGCAGATAAAACATCCATTGGCTTGAATATTTTTTCCAAAGTAACAACTGCAGTATTTGCTTTATTATCATTATAAGATAGCATTATTGTTGTAGAGAGATATGATATAGAACACGTTGTCTGACACTTTTCTATCCTCCTTTGGTATTAGCAGGTTGGTTGTTTTTTAAATATAATATACCCTTTACTTGATTGAAAGTCATATTATTACAAATAGTAGAAAGAGGGAGGCTAATAGCCAAAAAAAAAGATAGGAATTTGGCATATTCTGCTGTACCAGGACTCTAGCTGAAAAAAATGAGGCATTTTGAGGATGAGACTAGGAAGAGGAAAGGATTGTTTGACTGAATGGATTGCTTTCCAATGACATTGGAAAACATCTAGATGGAATCTGATTTTAATGTCCAAAACAATGTTGTTTTTAATTTTCTGCAGAATAAGCAATGGATAAGCTGAAGGAGGGGAAATTTAGGCTGGAGATTAGAAGGGGGTTCTTTACCCAGAGGGTGGTGAGGCACTGGAACAGGTTGCCCAAAGAGGTTGTGGAGGCCCCATCCCTGGCAGTGTTTAAGGCCAGGCTGGATGTGGCGCTGGATGACCTGGTCTAGTGCATGTGGTGTCCCTGCCCATGGCAGGGGGGTTGGAACTAGATGATCTTTAAGGTCCCTTCCAACCTGAGCCATTCTATGATTCTATGATATGGAAATAGACCGTAACAATACAGTTCTTGAGATCTCGTTACTCTGCTCATTATCACCCAGAATATTCTGAGAGTGGGATTTGTCTCACTAACTTTGGTTGTCTAGGAATTAGTCATCTAGTGTCAGCTAGTCATCTGGATTCTCTGAGGTCATGGACTCTGCCTTTAATGGAGAGAGAGAGAGAGAGAGAGAGGGAGAATCTCAGAGGTTGTTGTAAGACAGTTGTGATTAATTGCTCTCTGGGGGTGCTTCCCTCTGTTGTCTTCTTTTCTCTATTTGTTGACTGTAGAGGGAGCTTAGATGACTAACTTGGACCAAATGCTTTGGGTGCTTATGTATTATGCCCTAAGCATCTAGTGGAAACTGGATAGAGATAAATCATCATCTTGGGTGCCTTTCCATTGAGCTGAAAGGGAGTGCAGGCAGATAACTTAATGGGGTAAAATAAAAGTTTCTGAAAATAGGTCTAATAAACATTATGTCAGACACACTACTCTCACTGTGTGCACTTTTCCACAGCTTCAAGTTTCTAATGGAGTCAGAACTAAATAAAGAAGTGCTATGTGTGTTATGGCCAACAAACATCTTCAAGATTTCTCACCAGAACAAAACCTTTTATTTTTCCAAAGCTCTTTCTTACATTACATGAAGTGTGTTTGATTCACTTTGGTACTTTCACTGAAGCTTCCTCTTCCTTTCTTTTCTCAACGTGCAAGTTTTCTTTTTCCGGATCAAATTCAATCACTGTTTAATACCATTGGGTTTCTGCAAAACAAGTAAGACTTCCACAACATTTGTCACAAAGAACTGCTTAAAAACTGTCAAGCAATGCTGTGTACTTGTCATGGAATTCCAGAATCTCCTGAGGTGGAAGGGACCTACAAGGGTCATCAAGTCCAACTTCTGTCTCTGCACAGGATAGCCCCAGAAATTATACCTTCCTGAATTCTATATCAAGACTAGGAAAGCGTCCAAGGTTTATGAGTGCGCAATGTGTGCTATTTTTGAGATGTAGAAAACTGTTAAACATTGGTGGCTTGATGTAAAGAAGGGCTGCTACTTTTCTGAGTAATTGGTGCCCTCAAAGGAAAGGGAGAGTGGAATTAACAGAGGATTGTGCTGACCTGCACAGGGAGTGGAGGCATTGAAAATTGTATATTTTTTCATGCACGTCTTCAATCCTTCGTAATTATCATGCCATTAACATGTGTTAAATGAGGACAGGGTTGAAGAAAAATTAAAGATGTGGACCAAAAGTAGGCCAAAATGCTGTTTCTTCTTGAGATCAGTAGTTAAATTTCCCCTGACTTCGAGATTGGGAACAGTTGCATTCAAATTAAATACATGAAATAGAAATTACCATGTTTTTTGTGTTATGTATTTGAACAAATAACTTACTTGCGGTGTCTTTCCTGCTAAAACGTCAGTGAGCTAGACTTACGTTGCTGTACTTAAAGATCTTAGTTTTATGTTTCTGAAAATGCCATCTATTCCTTCAATCACTTGTAAGCCCCCTGTAATCTCTTTTTAATGTAAGCACGCTGGAGTTTTCCCTTTTGTTTCCTGCCCTTGCATTATTTACTTTGATCCGCTGTGAGAAAATCTGAAAGTGTGTTGTCCTAAATGCTAGCATCTCACCAACAAGATTTGAGGCCTTGTACTTCACATTGAAGAAAAAGGCTCTTGTGTGAAGACACAGGTTTTGTTTAGTTCTCTGTCCCTGGTGGGAGCCTTAATTGCATTTTCTCTCTCACACAGTGGCTGGCTAAGGAGTGCCTGCCTTCCCTGCTGATGCTGGAGTTTTCAAGCTCTATTACTCTGTGACAGAGAAAATTCCTTGGTCCAAGAAGAAAAGACTCAGATTCCAAAAAGTTAAAAAAAAAAAGTATTTAAGTATTGTCAGTTTATCATGTATGGTAAACATAACAAACAATAGATTTGCTTAACCTTCTTTGCCACCCTCTGAGACTCCTCTACAAGTTTTGTATGACCTACTTTATAGAAATCGCATCATATTTAGAATGTTAAATATTATGGAAAGTATATTTCCCAAGGGCAAATAAATTAGACTTCTTGGGAAAAGCAGTAAACAGAAAATTAGAAATGCTTTGTGTTCTCTTAATCTGTGCCAGCCCATTCTAATGCATATTTTATAACCTTTAACTGGAGTTAAAACAAAGCAGAAGTACCCAATTCGATTTTAAATTCCATTTCTTTTACACTGGGAAAATCTTTGAGATATTACATGTTGCAAATAAATATTTAATAATCAAGCATGGCTGTGAAAACTTTTGAAAAAAGAAAAGAGAAGCTTTGCAACAGATTTTAAATAGCAATTAGGACTCACTTGCACTGTATGTTTCCTAACACACTGTGTGCTGTGTGCACTATGCACTGGACTGCTCCCTGGAAGAGCTAGAAATAATATTAAGAATTAAGGGCTGTGTCATTTTAACTTGTGTGAACATGCTGCTGGATGGAAGCATACTAATATTCAAGCAAGCTTGTATATTTTTAGTAGTCTTATGCCTGCATGTGTCTGTGACAGCTTGGTGATTCTTGCACTTTGATCTGTGAATTCATGTTCCACTTTAAAATTCCATATTTTGGAAGGCAAAAAACCCCTTCCTATGGCAGAGGAACAAAGCCTCATTATTTGGGGTTTTTTTTGGGTTTTTTGGTTTTCTTTTCCCCCCTGAAATTCTGGCATGTTCTTCATTGATCTGTGGTTGCTAATGGTGAAACAATGATGTCATAGATAGATTATTTTTTCCATTAGTGTTCAGCTGTAAAACCTTTGTATGTGGAAATAGATTTTACCTCACATGTCCAGGTTCTCCTTACCTTGGGATTAGAGTCTGCAGAATTAAATTCTAGAATTATTAAAATAAGTACTTACCTTTTTAATCCAGGTTATTTTGCAGTTAACAAATCATCAAGTCCTTTGAGCACAAACTTGCTCAAATTTTGGATAGCAAATTTGTGTAGCCCAAAATATCCTCCTAATGAAGTTTCTGATGTTGTACAGATGACACACTTCACTTTGTACTTTTCACTGATAGGCTTTTGTTTGTCTGTTTGTTTTTCCAGAATGTTTTAATTCTTAAACATGATTTATCTTAAGGAATTATCACACTTACTGTACATCTTGACAGTAGAGATCACCCAGGATGCTGTTGATAAACAGCTCTCTGGTGTGCCCCTGAGGCTGTTGAAAGGATTCTGAGTTGGGGAGAGGGAAGAAGGGCCAAGCCCTAGTGTTCACTTCTGTCATTAGTCTCACAGAATTTGTTGGGTACTTTACAAGTTCTATATGTTTACTTAAGTTATTCTGGGAGAAAGTAAATTTCTCCTGTGATCTGTGTAAGTCTTTTCACGCAGAGGGGCATTTCAAAGGCATCTTGCTACAGAGATGCCTGGTAGAATCCTAGAAGAATCCAGCTTGAGAAGTAGTTCTGGAAGGGGCAGAATAATTGCACTTTTTTCTTGAATCACTGTCCTACTCAGAGAGTGGATAAAGACAGTATCATAGAATTGTTTAGGTTGGAAAAGACCTTTAAGATCATGAAGTCCAGTCATTAACGTAGCACTGCCGAGTCCAACACTAAACCATAACCCTAAGTGCCGCGTCTATGCATTTTAAGTATGTTTGGGGATGGTGACTCCACCAGTTCCTTAGGAAGTCTGTTCCAAGGCTTGATGACCCTTTTTGTGAAGAAATCTTCCTAATATCCAGTCTAAACCTCCCATGGCACAACTCGAGGCCATTTCCTCTTGCCCTGTTGCTTGTTACTTGGGAGAATAGATTGACCACCACCTTGCTTTCAGGTAGTTGTAGAGACCCAGAAGGTCCCTCCTGAGCCTCCCTGTCCTGCAAGCTAAACAACCCCAGATCCCTCAGCTGCTCCTCAGAAGACTTGTGCTCTAGACCTGTCATCAGCTTAGTTGCCCATCTTAGGACACAGTCCAATACCTCAATATCCTTCTTGTAGTGAGAGGCCCAAAACTCAACACAGTATTTGAGGTGCAGCCTCTCCAGAGCTGAGTATAGGGGTGCATTCACTTCCCTAGTCCATGCTGTTTCTGATAAAAGCCAATGCTGTTGGCTTTCTTGGGCACACTGCTGGCTCATGTTCAGCTGGCTGTTGACCAGCACCCCCAGGTTGTTTCTGCCTGGCAGCTTTCCAGCCACTCTGCCCCAAGCCTATAGCATTGCATGAGGTTGTCATGACCCAAATGCAGAATCTGGCACTTGGGCTCATTGAAACTCATACCATTGACCTTGGCCCATCAATCCAGCCTGTCCAGATCCCCCCTGCAGAGCCTTCCTGCCCTGAAGCAGATCAACAGTCCCACCCAACTTGGTGTGATCTGCAAACCTGCTGAGGGCGCACTTGATCCCTTTGTCCAGATCACTGATACAGATATTAAACAGGACTGGCCCCAACACTGAGACTTGATAAACATTTTAATTACTTGTGTTTTTTCATGTAGCCTTGAGAGGATGCTTAAGACAGCTGTTAGCTCTGTTTACTGAAAATATATTGGAATAGACCTGAAAAACTGTATTCTTCATGGTCTGCTATGTTTTTAGAATGTACAGAAAAGCCAGTTGAATAACTTCCCATTACATTTCCATTACATTAGGAAAAAAATATCTTTTAGTAATGCCAGACATAGATAAATATAGACATAGTAGAAGAATTATATACTTAGGTCTTTCTCCTCTCAGTTCTCTGGTCTCAAAGAATATGTAGTTCATCTAATCCTTCAGCCTTCCTCTGACCCCATTACATTATGGTTGCATCCATTCCTATTTTACCAGGTATTTATCCTGAACCTCAGTGAGCATATAAAACTCTGTTAGATTTTGAAGATGCTGAATGTTTTCACTGAGGCTTTAGATTTGTTCTAAGATACTAATGTGAACAGCTTATTAAGTAGATCTTTTTGTCTTCCTAAAGTATTTTGAATAATCTTAAATTCAGTCTGACTGAAGGAAGATAACTTTCTGTTCTATGAAGTACTTTTTAGTGATATTGAAATAAAAAGTGGTTCCTTTACATCTATGCTTTTGGAAGACAGCTTGATGTTCTTTCTCTCTCCTAGTTAACTAGCTTTGAAACAGAAAAATAAGAAAGGAATTAGTTTCTTGTTAGTATCAAGATCCTTTGTAGGCATATTTAAGGTTTATACAGTCCCAGAAATGTGCCTTATGTAGGTATGAAAAAGAACATTACATAAAAGGAGTCCTGTTTCTCAGGTGAATCACATGCATTTGCGTTAACTCTCATTTTTTAGGGCTTTTTAAGAGATAAAAATAATCTGAATTGTATAATTCTGTTTCTTCTGTTACTAACAAACACTGTGGCTTGGATGCTGCTTTATTCTTCAGGTGGAAATTACACCCAATCAGAGTCTAGAAGCCTCTTCCACTTCTGTTGTGTTGATTACTTCTGTCTTTTTCTTTGTTGAGAGCCCATTCCTTAAACAAAAGATCAAAATCTGAACTATACTTGAAACATAGCTTTTCCCCACTTCTGTGTGGAAAGGTTCTTTCTGCAAACCTATCCTAGAAGGACATACTAACTTTGCTTGCACTTTCATTCAGTTGTTTTTCTGTTATTCCATTTAGATGTACTTCAAGTTTTTATTTATTACAGTATTACAGATAAGAAATTATTAAGTGGAACAGCAATATTAGGATCAAAAGGATGGTCAGCCACAGGTTTGCAGTGCTGACATGGAGAATGCTGCATAGGAAGCTGCCTACGTACCAGTGAGAACTCTCATAGGGTGCTGAGACATTTTACAGCTTCTGTGTTTTTTTATTCTTTTGTTAAATGTAGATGAATTTCAGGTTCCTTACCGTGAGCAAAAGCAACTATGCCCCAGATTAACTGAAGCATTCAAATAGAAAGCGATAATATTTTAGGAAGCACCTAAAATTGAAGACAAGGTAGCTTTGATGAACAGCTCAGCACTTAAACATAGGTTTAAAATTAACATCTGGTGAAATGCTGAGCATGTATTTTGAGTAACGTAGATCTGGAAGCCTTCCTCATTTGTGGCTTTATAAGCCATGTGACATTAAGGGGAGAGTGCAAGTTAGACTTTTTTCCATCCATTTTACAAAAAATCCCTGAGCATTTGGGTAAATGTGGATATCTGATAAGTGTGTGCTTATAATAGTAATTAAAATAATAGTAATGGCTTAAGTCAGTAACTGTTGCCTGTTTACTTGTAAGCAAGTGACTAACCCAATCTCAGTTTCGCTCTCCCTTTATATAATTACTTGTTGGAAGGGCTATAATTTGGTAGGAAGACAAAAAAGACGTGACTTGATGCTTCTCCTTATAAAGGTGGGTGGAACTGAGACTGAGGGCAAATGTCTGTTGGTCTTCTTTTTCTTGTGCTACCTTATTTTGATTCTCATTTTAAGCATTAACCTTTGAAGAATACCTTTGCTGATATCATCTGTTTGTTTCTGCTGAGTCAGTCTACCACCTTATAAAATTTATGTATACAGAAACTCATGTAACCAAAGGCAGTGTTCTGTTCTAATTGAATTCAGTGGCAGATCTCTCAGCAATTTGATTAGTTGGTTGAACTGTGTAAAACAACATCTTCTACTCTTTGTAAAAGAAATTCTTGCAACCCTTTTCTTTTTCTGCTTGGTTTGGCGCCTTGCATCTATCTAAGGAAAGATGGCACATTCACATAACAATATGCAATAGGAGTTGATTGTCTATGTCCAGCAGGATATTTTTTTCCCAAGGATTATGAGTAGATATAACATCTAGTCAGCTTTTGTATAGGTATGTTACAAGTCTTTGAGGGGAGAATGTTTGTCATAAGTATGTGAAAGGCCTTTCTAGCTGAATTATAGTATCATATTTTAAACACTGAATCATAAAATCCATGTCTAAAAGAGTAATGATTTTAATCCATCTCTTGCCCAAATACATGATTCAGTTGCCTAGGCCATTTGTGAGATGTTTGTGTGACCTGTTTAATACAAACTCATGTAGCAGAACTATTTTTAAGTATGTTAGATTTCTGAAAGCTTACAGGTGGTCTCTGGAAAATGATCCCCACATATATGAATACATAAAAGAAGAATGCATAAGTTGACTTAAAATTCAGATTGTAGGAGTGAAAGAAGTATTTTCTCCTCCTTTTTTTTTGACCTGTATGTTGCAATACAAAAAGTATTACAGAATAAATTTCATCTACTACCTTAAAATGTGGATATATCTGCATTAGGTGAAATTATTAGTCTGTAGCTGATTTTGTAGGACAGAAGAAAAAATGATGGCATGTGCTTTGTGGACTTGGAGATCACTTTTGCAAGAGATGCTTGCTTTTGGTAATTATTTGACCCTGGATTGGTGGCCCTGATAGGCTCCTTGGATAACCATGCGTTTATGTCCTGCTATTTTAAATACATCTGTAACAATCCTTATGCTAATATAATCCTAGAGGTTCTTGTGAAATCTATCATGCAGTGAGAAATTTGGAGTTTGTTAAATTCAGTTCCATTTTCAGTCTACCTTGCTAGTTCATTCCAGAGTGGACTGTCAGATAACCTTAGGAAGCTAAAGAGAAATTGCTACAACTGGGAATTTATTGTAGAGATGTCACATTATGTGATTGAGAGGATATTAGCTGTAACTAGCAAAAGATATATTTTGTGCCATAACATTGCTTTAGACTCATAGGTACCTCTGATGGTATCGGCTTCGGCATGAGAGGAAGTCAGAATCCTGTGAGATACTTATACTGTAATATAGTTGGCTTACTAGCTCAAACCATAACTTTAATTTTCTTCTCTTTTAAATGCCTGTATGTTGAATATCAATTTTCAGGAGAGTATTTTCAAAAGGGTTTCATTGTGTGAAGATGCTTAGAGCTTAGCAGCATTTGACGTTTTGTTCCTGACAACATACTTAAGCTTTATGTGGAGAACTCGATGTTTACTGTGCTGATTCTAAATGTAAACTTGTTTGAAAATAAGGTGGTTTAGTTTGCAGTGAATTATTGTGATTTTTGTCATTATATTCAGTGTATTACAGACTGCTTAATTCTCTCTTCTTAAGAAAATCTTCTGTGAAATTGTTAAGAACATTCATTTTGAGGGCCACAAAGATGATCAGAGGACTAGAGCACCTCCGTATGAGGAAAGGCCAAGAGAGTTGGGATTGTTCAGCCTGGAGAAGAGAAAGCTTTGGGGGGATCTCATGGCAGCCTTTCAGTACCTAAAGAGGGATTACAAGATAGAGGGGGAGAGACTTTTCAGCTGGTCAGTTTGCAGTAGGACAAGGAGGAATGGATATAAGCTGAAGGAGGGGAGATTTAGACTAGAGATTAGAAGGAGGTTCTTTACCCAGAGGGTGATGAATCACTGGAACAGGTTGCCCAGAGAGGTTGTGGATACACCATCCCTGGTGGTGTTCAAGGCCAGGCTGGATGTGGCCCTGGGCAACCTGGTCTACTGAGTGACATCCCTGCCCATGGCAGGGGGGTCGGAACTAGAATGATCTACAAGGTCCTTTCAAACCTCGGCCATTCTATGATTCTGTGATATTGCATTTTGAGCATTGTAGCAGGAACTGAAAAATTTGTGCAAAGATAAATAGGAAATAAATGTTTTTTTTCTTGTTAGTGTGGGATACCTAAGACAAATCCTTTTGAAACCTACTGTTTTTCCTCTATTCTCTTGTGTTCCTTAATAAAATTCTGGCTGTGAGCCAAAATAATTTATTTTGACCATCCAAATGTAGGGCTGGTAGATGGTCAGGAAAACGAAGAAAACTAGAAAAGGATCCTCATAGCAAATCAATGTAAGTATGTGGACTCAAGGTCCAATTCTGCCAACTCTGAGAGGAATCTCCAGAGGAGGGAAATAGAGGAGGACAAGCTAAGCAGGACTCTTCACAGACCGAATTAACTAGACCTAGTCTTGTGGTTCTGATAACTCATTTCAGCTTCTACAATGTTCTACTGCTTATTTGAAGATTATGTTCAGTAACAATATCTTATGCAAGGCTAAATAATCAGTTAACTCTGTTGTACCGTGAAGCACCATTGAACTGTATGTGTATATGATTCAAATTACAAAGCCAAGTCCTGAAAAGTCCTCAACACCCAACTTTGATTGCCCATGCAGCATTTGCAATAAGTTGTTATTATTAGGATACAGTTCTTAATTTATGTATGATATTTTTTATTTAGCATCCCTGTCTATTTCAGTGCACAGGGTGGTTGTTTATAGGAACTTTGGCTCATTTTCTGCAGGAACTGGAACAAATCAGGGACTGCAAAAAGAAAGAGCATGCTTTTGTGATTGAGTCAAGAGAAAGACACTCTGGCAAACCCAGTTTTGTCCCTGTTTCTGTCACAGGCTGTCTGTGTGATGCTGAGCAACTCAATTAAAACATTTGGCAGATGGCCACTAACTGCATATAATTCATTTTCAGGGTGCTCAGCTTGAGATATGTGGGCTCTTCCTTGCAGCAGTTGTTATTCTCCTTACAGCCACTGAAATCAGTGGAAGCAGTGGCTGCTCAGCATGTTTGTTAGTGTAGTGGAGGAATGTGCACGTGGGGAAAGTGAAAGTTCCTGAAGCCTAGTGCCATCTTCCTCAGTGATTCTTTCTGCCAAGATAGGGAAGCCTCCCTGTGTTGAATTACTGATGATTAGTTCATGCTATGTGTGAAATATTATTTATAGTTATATATCAGGAGAAGAATGTTCTTGTTTCAGTTGGAATCTGTGAAGTTTATAATGAGCATCTTACAAAAGAGCACAAGAAGACAATTAATTATATATTTAATGTCTGATAAACGATGAACAAGATGTAGTCTAGTAGCTGGATTATGCATACAAAATTACTGAAACTGCCCCATTTCCTGAGTACAGCCTATCCAGAGCATGTAAACCAGAGCAACTTTAGAAAAAATACCATGTGATCACATAATTGAAAAATAATTACATAATGTTATATGTAGAAGGAGACAGAATTAAGATTACATCAGAAGGCATCTTCAGATATTTCTCAATTTCAAATGCTTGATTTGACAATTTGAATATTGTTCTGAGTAGCATAATATATGGTATGGGAAATTAAAGTATGGCTGCACAGCTATAAATACAATTCATAGGCTAAGAACTACTCCTATTAACATTGCAACTGAAAGATATAAATCAGTTCATAAATATGAAATTACTTGCATGCTTGGGTTTTTGCAGAATTGAGGTCTAATTAGTAGAAAGCATGATCTTGTGAAATACCTGGGTGGGAGTTTAGTTGCACCTTCCAGGACCGGGCCCTACCTTTAACTATATGTCTATTTATAGCTAAGTAGAAATTGAAAAGAATTATTTGTTTTATTTGTATAGCATTTTCATTGGTTTATCCTAAAGATATATGCTGGATGATAATAAAGTAATAAAAGACTGTTTTCACAGCTGTTTGTCTTTGATTACATATTTCTTTGAAGTATTGCAATAAGACAGACTTTGAACCTGGAAAGAGATCAAATAATGAATTGTTCTGCTTTGTGAAGCTTAAGAAGGGATTTTATTGTTGAAACATATAGTGCAACATAGGTTTTTTTCTTCTAATAGTTAAATAGTGGTTGAAAGTACTATGAGATCATTACAGATGGACTAGATTAAAGAGCTTGGGGCCAAACATTAGGAACTGTGTTAGTACTAACTAAAATAATTTCTTAGAGTTCTGTCATTACCAGTTTAGTTTTGTTAGTTTTCTTTTTGAATCAAAATAGAATTTCAAAGGAAGTATTTTAAATCTTTTAATTATCCATTTACTTAAAGAAAAGGATGATAGGAACCATAATAAACATATAAATCCTCTGGGATTCTGTTTGTAATATTGATCGTTTGGCCACATTTTGTACACTGGATAATACATTTAGTGTTAAATTAAAATAAAAGTTGTAGAGCTGTGAATAAATTTTGTAGGGTTTTCTAAAACTGGAAAGGATTATAGCATTTAAAATGTGTCTCAGGAGGTTCAAGGAAAATACTAAATAAAAAATCTGAAAACTTTTTGTATTGCTCTTGCTCAAAGCAGTATTACATGTGACATTAGCTTCACCATCCCCCCCACCCTCCGAAATTCATCTTGAAAAGGAGTAACTGACAAATACCTAAGTGACAGAGAAAGATACTTATTTTTTTCAAGGCTAGGGAACAAAAAAACCACCAAATAATGCAGGTCAGCATTTCACATTATGTATTTGAGTTCTGGTTGGTTATGTTGGAAGAATATTTCTCTCTGCAAGAGTTTATCATCATATATCTTGAATATGCAGAAATTCTAAGATGTATGATTTTAAAATCCATGAAATGTTTGTGTGCTCTGTGTCTGTCGACGGAAATTAGTTGTTGTGTTGTTTAGAACAAACTTTTGCCTCTGTGGAAGAGAGAAACCTTTCAAATGATAATTTCAATAGAAACATTAGACAAAGGAATATTGTAACTTTAGAGATTTTTATGATGAAGGTGTGTTTAAGAGATGTCACTTTGATATTTTTACATTATGTCCTACATTTGTCAGCTAAAACCAGGATATTGCCTCAATGAGAAAAAGCATGTTCTGCACTTGTCAAAAGGCAGTAAGTAATGATTAAAATAGCAGTGTGAAATGCTGGGAGATTAAAGTGATGCTAATGATAAGTGAGAGAAGAAAAGGGCAAGCTATATTTTAATCCCTGAGAGAATGGTTAATGACTTCTATTGCCTGAGATTAAACTAAACCTGTCTCATCAGCTTTTTCTGCCTGGTGAAAAAAAGCTCTCTGCACTTTAATTTATTAAAGTCTTTTAAGGAAGCACATTGATCCACAGAGGTTAAACTTTAAAAAATTGTGCAAAATACACACTAAAAATGCTTTAACAAAAGTGTGACTTTGTTGCTTTAGGCAAGCTCACAGTTTTATAAAGAATTCATTGTCTATGGCTTGGTGAATTTAATTAAGGAATATTAATTACTTAAACTGGGAGATTTGTTCCTTTTTAAACCAGAACATTATTTTGCAATACTAGTGCAGAAAAGGTAGCTAGTATGTTTTAGAAGATATCAGCAGAAAGGGACGGACTAAGTTATGGTTAAAATTACTATATGATCTCTTATTTCTAAAAGCCATTTGAAAAATACTCTTGAAAATACATGTACTACTTGGTATAGTGTAATAAGTACATTTGTTTATACTGAGTAATTGTTAATCTGTTTCTTTTAATAATTCTTATGGCTGAAGGACAGTGTTATAAAATCATCTTTTTATTGAGAAGCTGCACAGTTCATCATTGCCTTTTCAAAAAGCATGTAAAATCTCACTTCACATTAGAGAGGGGTGGTAGGAGAGTTCATAATAAGTCTGGTTTTTTAATACATGTGATAAAATTGTCAAGTCTGGTTTCTTAGGATAAACTATAACATTACAGCATGCTTGGGAAAACAAGATTTTCCTTTCAGGCAGCTTTGCAAGGTTTTGTCACTTTTAACCTCCATCCTTTTCATTATGCTTATTTCACATAGCATGTGTATCCTCAGCCTACAGGACAGACAATAGGTTTAGAAACAGAAAATGGAAAATATTCAAGCAAATACGTGTTGCTTGCCTAAGCCTTATTCAAGTTCCAACTCCATTTGCTTTTTGGTTTTTCTTTATTTTTTTTTTTCTCTATAGGTATGAACACTGGAAGCAAACAGTGTGCTTTTGTTCTCTTTTGCAATTTCAGTACCCAAAGTGTCTTTCTGGCTCCTTGCTAGCAGCCTGTAACGTGCATCCCAGCTCAGGGAATAAATCCAGTGCTGGTGGATACCAACAGTTCTGCTGTATATGCTTTCCCTCCTGCCTCATGGAAAGCATTTTCCATTTTCAAATCTCTCAAGCTCTGTAAATAAGGAGTCCATTTAGTGACTATCTTACGTGATGGTTGTAATCCAGGTTATTTTTTAAAGCTATTTTTTAAGTATAACTTGTTTGGTAAGTGAGTTTAAACTTGATTTACTTTGATGTTAATGAAACACCAATTTATCGGAAGGCCCTGCAGCCCTAATGAGCAGTTTCTTTAAAAAGAACATTTAATCAAGGTTTATTTTTAACTTGTTTAAACAGATCTAATAGTTTGTGCTGATTTCATTTCAGTATAATAATTGCTAGCAATCCTATTAGTAAGTCGTGGTACATGGAAGTTAACACAAATTCCATTCTAATGAGTGTAGTGTAACAGCAAACCCCTTGTAGTCAAGGGAAGGTTCATGTCTGAGAGAAGTGACAGAGGCACTCGGACGTTTTGCTGACAGCAGATTATTTTTGTTTTTATACAAATGTCAGACATGACTTGCTAGTATTTAAGTGGGTTTTGTTGTTTCTGAGAGGTGAAGCATTTTCGTGTTAACTTTTTAAGGTGAAAGGAGCCACTTATTTTCTGATGTTAGGACAAGTACTTGATCTGGTAGCATAACTTGTATTTGTCTTTATCCTTTACCGGTACGTGAGGATTTAGCTGTTCTATGCTATTTTATGAGGATGAAGTTCTGCAATCTAAAAATACAAGTTGTGGCATTTATTTTAATGAGTATAAAATCTTGGAGGCAATTTAGTGTGAAAAGCAAATGAAATTCCAGTGCTCAATTTATAGTTAAGAAAAATCTCTAAAAGAGCAGATGAAGCTGAAAAATGTATGATCATCTGAAATACTATTTTTTATGATTAGTTTATAGCTGCATCTGTGTGTACTGGAGATTGTGTAGTCATATCTTCACTGTGACTGAAGTCAGAAGACTAAATTCTGGTTTATTGGCAAAAAATAAAGAAAAACATTCTTTATTTTAAAAATAAAAATATCCCATTATTTATTTCAGCCTGAAATACAGTGTTCCCATGCTACTAGTTGAGTTCAGTTATTAGCTTTTAAACTTTTTATTACTTACTTTGGCACCCTGACTTTTAAAATATGAGGATGTTTGGAGATAAATAATAAGGGGTGATTTAGGATTTTAGAGCTGTACTAAAAAGCATTTTGATGCACTGAAGGGCATCTGTAAGTTGCACATTGTTTATAGGTTTCTGGATTTCAGGTTAGAATCCCGGAGCACCATGTTTCACGAGCTTTGGAGCTGGGATGGAAGAAAATATCTTGAGAGAACACTGATAGTTAGATTTCAGTTTTGCAAGAAGGAGTCTTGGAAGTCTTTCCAAATTCAGAGATCCAACCCAAAAAGGCAGCTTGCAGGGTCAGGACTTGAGCTTGTCATTAGGTGGAATAACTCCCTGTCATTTGCATAAGGATCTTACTGGGAAATTAGTGGGCTTCTTCTGTGTCTGGGGAACAGGGAGAGTGGAATATCTGCATTCATAGCTCAGCTCAGTCTTACTCTTGTGACACGAGTTTCCTCATTTTGAAAGAATTGGAGAATGAAAGTAATGATCTATTTATTGTATACTTCCTCTGTTTTCTTCTTTTGCTTCTCTGTTTACAGAATAAATAACCTGATTTGGTTATAGTACTTATGTGTGTGACTTCAGTTATATACTGTCAATATTATTTAGAAAATGTTTGTAATGTCTACAACAAAAAATAATACATGTGCTTTGTAATGACATAGGGCAGATTGTTTGGCACTGATGTGTAAAGACTTTTTGTCTTCTCTTGTCCTGAATACCTCCAGGATATGATTTTCCTCTGCCCAACAGTTTCCACTTATGTGACCTGTGTCTGTGCTGGGGAAGGGATGTGGTCCTGGTTTTCTTGGAGGAATAATAATTGTAGTATTTATGCGCCTTTCCGATGTTGTCTCCTTTGTAGAATAAAACCTGTGGATGTACAGTATGTTTCAAGAGTTACCACAACTGGCACATCCGTGTGGTTCACAGGGAGCTGATGCTTGAGAAACCATGTCTGTGAGTCTTGCCTGTAGAGTCCCTTGGTGGACTTGCCCTTTCTCAGCTCTTTTTCTGTCTCTCCTCAGCCTACCACCCTCTTGCTCACAGAGAAAAGACAAGGCAAACTGTCTTGGTGAGATGTTGCAGGGCAATCTTGATCTGAGAAGTATTGCTGAGTCCTCTCACATCTCTTCTCGGGGAGTAGGAGGCCTGGCTGTGATCATGGTAAAATTCTGGTGCTCAAGGGTCTCAGGTGTTCTGTATGATAAGGAACAATTGTCTGTTGCATTGAACATGTGAGTAAAAGCAGGATACCTCCACAGTTAAATTTGATGATGGCATTTTAAAAAAGGAAGGAAGATTTTGGAATACATATTCTTTTGGGGTTTTATTCTGGTGATCTGTTATGAAAAAACTAATGTAGATGATGGTGGGAGTCAAAGCACAGCATTAACTCAAAGACTGCTGTGTTAAGCTTATTAATCACATTGATTTTTGAATGTGAATATTATTGCATATCTTGAAATAGTTAAAGGTATATATTTTTAGAAAAATAAAAATGCTCAATGTTGTGGTGCAAAAATAAGGTGAAAAAACAACTCTGTGTGGCTTAGGTCCTGAGTTTCTGACAAACATTTTAAAGGGAATGTCAGTTCACATCTACATACTCTTTTCTACTGGAAGCTTGGAGACTTCTTTAGAGATGAGAGAAATAAACTGGGAGTCATCTGTTCATTGACAAATGTATGCTCCGATGAATCATGTCATCTGACTTAAGTCCTTTTTTCTGCCTTACTAAAAACAAACTCATGCTATTTGTACTTAATGCTGATACACAGTGCACCCTGAATACTAAGTTGGAATGTATTTACAAATGTGAAAGAACCTGTGATCCTTTCATGCATCAGGTTGTCATAGAAACTAATTAACTTTCATTTCTGTGTCAGGGCAAAGTAGTTTGGTGCAGATGTAAACTGTAGTTCAGAAAGCACCTCAAAACTAGACAAAAAGAAAACATCAAAATCTTCAGCATTCCTGCAGGACATTGGGAATGCAAAATATGTTATGGGAAGTTACAGTGTTAAATCTCTTTTCCCCAGGTCTTTTTTCATAATCTGCTGTTTTGGAAGTGGTTGGAATGTTGCTAAACTAACAAAACAGTATGGTTTATATATATTACGTTTGTGTATGTTTGTGTCCAGGAAACATGTATATATATGAGCAAAGAGTAGTGAATTTCTGGTCAGAAGTGGTGTCTAAAATACGAATGGCAATTACAGACTACTAACTGCTAGAAAAACTTTAAAAACTTTATAGTATAATCTTTGCTTTCTCAAATGAATTAAGCTGATTTCTCTCCAGTTAGTTTCTCTCTCTCTGAGTTATTATAATTTTACGTGAAATGTGAATACATTAACTGTGAGAGGTATACTTTGACTGGCTTAAGTGGTAAAGGAATGTGATTACAAGATGATTTATTGGAAGTCATTAAAAATGATTTATTAAGAGAAATATGTTGTGTTACTAAAGCTTTTTTTTTTAACTTTCCTGAAGATGAGGTTATGCTGTCATGTTGCCTTCTTCAGAAGAAGAAAGCCTGAAAAAAATCAGAAAAACATTTTGCTTTGGGGGTTAGTGTCACGAATAGACTGTGAAGACAGCAGCCAGCTTGCCTTTACAACAGAGACAGTGAGCCTTGTCCTCCAGTGCAGAGGAGGTCCCAGTGTTAAGGAGAAGACTTGTATGCATGTAGCGCAACCAACAGGGCTGGGCAGCTGTTTCATGCACACTTACAAGAGCAGTAGCCAGCTGTTTGCTCAATGTTACCTGCTGCCACTGCTTGTGGGGCAGTGCTGTGAATCACGTTAGTAACTGATCCAGATTAAAATATCTTTTCCCCTCACTCCGTCCTTCTCCCTCCAACCCAGGTCTGAGGATGGCCACAGAAAGAATGAGCTGGAGGGAAGGGATGGACCTTTGATGACTGTAAAAGTGATGGTTTTTTTTTTTAATCTAGATAACAGTTCTTAGATAGGAAGTGGAAGAAAAATGCAACTCTGTAGTGGAGTGGGTGCCCAATTTACACATTAATGAAAAGAAGACTTCTTGCTCTTGCATGTTCTCCCAGCTCAGAGTTGCTTAAAATAGAGTTGCTAATGTTGGTCTTATTAAAAAAAAAAAAAAAAAAAGTATAGAGGAACATGTGGAATTAGCAGTTTTCCTATTTCTTCTCTCAGGAAGAAAGAGAAAAATATTTTTTATAAATGAGAATCATGGCAAAGCTAAAGACAGTCATAGAGCCTGATTAGTTTTCAGCATAGGCAAAAAAATGTGTGCAAATGGAAGATACGTGAATACCCCACCCCAAGAAAGAGAGAGAGAAAAAGAGAGAGAGGAAGGAAGGGAGGAAGGGAAGAAGGAAGGAAGGAAGGGAAAAAGAAAAAAGGAGAAAGATAGTTGGGTGATTGGTGATGTATTATCTCTTTCCTGCTTGCTGTATTTCTTCAGTGGCATCTTTTTCTTTTTCCTTCTGGCTACTCTGCATTTTCTTGTTCTTATAAATAGCTTCATTTCATTGTTTTGAAGTCAATGTACATTTCTTTTGAAATATGATGCAGAATGAGCTAGAGGAGAAACAATTTATCTGTAAAGTATGTATTTCCCTTATCTTCTTTCATTGTGCATATATATATATATACACACACATATATTTCTATATTCAGGAAAGTCATTGGCAACTCTCCAGTTGACTTCAGCAGGACAGGACCTGGCAATATAATTAGACATATATTATTAAATGGAGGAGTCGATGTGTCACAGAAGACTAATATGTCATTTGCTGTAGATGTTGTAGAAGAAGGGCAGCATGGAAAGAGATTTAAAGGAACAGTAGGCTAGATCTCTTGAAATTTTGTCAGCATAGCAATCAAGTAATGGCTGATGGCAGACATTTCTTCCAGTTAGAGTCTTGCTGAACTTGGTCTAATCCTGTCTGTTGTTCCATAAATGAAATGGTACATACTTTTGTACTGGTGCCCCCCAACTTCTTGTCTATATATATGGATATAGAAATAGCTTAACTCTAGTGCCGAGTACTAAGGGATTCCTGAAGCCAAGCTGCTATTTGCACCTAATATATTCATAGGAAAATTTAACCCTCAAGCCTTTATTGGGACCTTAGGTTCAAGTTCTGCAGCTGAAACATCTGAACCACCTGAGACTGCAACTCCAGAATTTAAACTTACTTAAATATTCACGAGGAGAAGACCAAAATGAGTTTGTTACCGTAATAAAGTTTTAGGAGTGTCCAGTCAAGGACCACTGTAGCTTTGCACAAACAGATACTGTTCCATGAATTTGTTTTGTGTGGAAGGAGCATCTGGGGTGGCACTGATGGTGATGGGGGGCTTACAAAGCCATCAGACTCTGCAAAAACTGAAAGGGAGGAGTAAGTTTTATCTGTAAAGAAATCTGCTTAGCAATTGAGAGGTGAGGGCACCAGTCTTCAGTATCTCTCTCACAGCAATACAGCTTGCCATAAAATCTAACCAGACAAGGCACTGGTTGCATCTCAGAGAACATAAAAGCTGCACAGTCTCATGCTGCATCTTTTTTTTTAATATTATTGTTATACTTTAGCAAACTAAGGGGCTTTTCAGTAACCTTTGTTCTCCTTCCTGCTGCCCAGAGCAAATTAGATAGTTACAGGCTGACTGGATAACTCCAGGGCATCCACAGGAAATTCACATTACTATCAAATGAAAGTTTAAGAGAAAAAAAGACCTTTGTAAGGATGATTGTTGGTGAATACAGTTTGATAGTGGGCACAAGCACTTGGTGGTATGTTGAATCTTCCCACAAGGCCATTTTACATAATTTATTAACAAGATCATTTTACTTTCTGATTTAAAAGATTTGTAAGTATAAGCTCCTGTGTTTTCCCTGAACAAGTCACACAATGCACACAGTAGGCAAAGTGTTAAAGGGCTAGGAAAATATTATTTCATCACTCCTGTTCCATTAGAATTCACTTGGGTGGCTGAGAAAATGGTTTATGGATTAGAGAGAGAAGAACAAGCTAAAACATTTCATACCTTCATCTCTGATAAATTCCCCAAACTCATTCTTCGCATCTGAGCCATAAATAACAACCATGCTTTTTGCTAAAAAGAGCTTTTTTCCTGTACCAGGTCTTTTGTCTTGGAGATGAATGCTATAATAAATTTGAAGTCTTAGGGGGGGCATTGTTTGAACTATGACATTATGGTTTACAACTGTTGCTTCTATTATGAGGAGGATAAAAAGCGACTATGAAGCTTGATCTCTGTCATAGAAACAGATTAATATTTCAGCCTTCAGCTTGGGTCAAGTGTATGATTTTTCCCAAAAGCACCTTAGCAATTAATTATTATTCTGTTTGCATTTAAAATCTTACCCCTTTGACCACCTTTCAACCTTACCCAAATGTTATGCTTACTTTAAATCTATATTGAATTATTTTTTTTAAGTTTAAAGATTATGCTAGAGATCAACACAGGTAGGAAAGTTTTAGAGGAAAATATTGTAGAAAACAAAGATTTATCAAAAGGCATTAATTTATTGAGGTACTCTTGTAATTGACAGTATTTGTCCAAAAAATAAGATTACACTTCATAATTTCAGTTGTGTTTCTCAGAAGATAAATGCAAGCAGCTAAAATATTTGCATTAATAAGAAAGTGAAGCATGCTTGGAACTATGAATTAAAATTACAAAAATTACTGTATTCAAAGCTTTATCTTTCAGAGATTTTGGTCATGATAAAAAGCCTTAGAAAGAAAAGAGCATGCCTTGTCTTTTAGTTTCTATTGTGCTTTCCCTGCACGAGCTAAATTTTTAGCTTTGACTAAAATGGGTTTGATACAGCTAGGAGAATTGAGATCAGAGTGAAGGTCCTCTACTTCGCTGCCTTGCTCTCCTGCTGGCATAAAGACAGCTGTGTTGTAGTAGTGCAAATCTTCTGATTATTTATACCAAGAAATGGTGAAGAAATGGTTCCTGTCAGTACCAGCAGGCTTTCTGTGCCTCTTTCATCTTGGTTATGCCTAACACCTCTGAGTTTCATTTTTTGGCTATCAGATCCACATTTTCTAGTCACCTTGCCTAGTTCTAGCTCTAAGGGTGTGAGCTTGCAATGTACTAGTTCTCACTTATGGGAGAAGTAGACTTAGTTTTGATGAAGTTGGAGGAGTTGGGCTGTCCTCAGGAGTTCTGCTCAGAACTTCTCTGGTCAGTGCTGAGAAGGCTTGGGTTTTAATAATAGATTGAAGACACACAGACTGGATGAGTACATGGAGAGATGGAGAATGTTATTTATGTTATGTAGTATTTGATGTCAAGTATTTTTCAAAAGTGTAATCAATTTTAATTGCAGCTTCTAAGACATCAAACGTCATCTCTTTTCTGTCTTCTTAGTTGTATTGATTGTGTGCAGCTTCAGTTTACTTGCCCAACCCTGAACACCTTTATTCAAGCATTTATCCTTAAAATACTTGACTGCAGATATAAGGACTTACCATTTGACTCTATGGAGACCCATATCTTTATCTTCAAGTTGCTTCTCATGTATTTCAGAATGGTTTACTTCAAAATTTGTGTGCAAACATAAAATCAAGTTATCAAGAAGTAACGGAAGAACGCTTTTGACATAACCAAACCTGGTATTAGTATTATGTAAAGACACAATAAAGGGAATAATATGTGAAAGTTCATATTGATTATGTATTTCAAGAAATAATTATTAGCTATAGAATGCAACATTTTGCATTCCTTTTTGAGATGTTTACACTCGTACATTTTTTCTCATATCAAAAGTTTTGAAAGCAATGCAATAACCAGTCAAATTTATGTTTAAGTAAAGACATTAAGAGAAAAAGAAACAAACCTGATTTTTTCCAAGCAGTTTGGAAGGAGTTTAAAAATTGGTGAAATTGGATTAAGAAATTAATTTTGTTACTTTGTATGTGTGTATGTTTGTTGGTAAATAGTTTTGTATGTCAAGTCAGTCTACATTATATATGTTAGTGTTTAGAAACATATGGTGTATGCAGTAAAAACTTACAGTGGAACAGATGCTCCATATTGCTTGTTCTGTGCAAGTTTAAAAATTTATTTAATTTAAAAAAAAAATCACAGTCATTTGGGGAAGAGTAGCCACATTTAAAATAAGAGGCTAGCCTGAAGTTTTGTTGTCCTGCTACATGGACTATGGTTACAGTTGAGGTTTTACCCCTCACTTTCCCCACAATCCAGGGTGGGACAGAGTAGATCAGTATCTGTTGCAGCTATGTTACTGAACAGCTTTCTTCCTACATGAGGAAAGACTTCCATCCCTCTGTTTATTACTCTATAAAATTCAAATAAACATATGATGAAATCCAATATGTTTTGTAATCTAACATACTAAATCTGTTTTCTTTCTTTAGACACTCAATACATCCTGTATGAAAACTTATTTATTCCTTTTCAAATGGAAATAGCATTTTAGATTTACTAGGGAAGAACATTTGCTGATTTGAATAAATATACTTTCTGTACTCAAGAAGTCTAAAACGGTGACATCCTAATATTTATCATTATAATGTTTATATGAAGGATTCTTTATATCTTTATAAATATCTTGCTCTATACTTTTAAATCAAACTTAATTTTGTTAATTTGAACAAATTTAAAAGGTCATCTATTTATATTGAAGTACATAATAGTAAACAGAATTTTAAGTCTTACCTTAACTTGAAGTTCCTCAAAGGAATTACCTGCAAATGAATGAAAGAGATTCCAGTCTTTAGTTTTGTTATAGAACATAAATCATTTTTTTCCTACTGTAGCCTTTTAAATTAGCAATAGAAAAAAAGGCTAGTAAGAGCTATTTGTTTTCCCATTATCACATCTTTTTGGAGCAAGTATTACCTTCAACTGAAAAATTGTAATGCTTTTCTCCAGTGAAAATTCTGGTTTTATCTGAAAGATCAGCATTTGTTTAAAACAATGTGTCAGGAGTCAAAAAACAAATAAACCATTAAAAATGCCATTTTACCTAGACTTGACCTAATGGTTACTATTATGTTTGAATATTCATATTTAAGATAAGGAAATTATATTTAGCACTTTAAAGCATTCAAGATTTATTTCACCATTGATTAGTCAGAGTTGAAGGAACTGTGCCTGAACTAAAATCAGACTCCGTGTAAATCTGGTGATTTACAGATGTGAAATAATGAACTGCTTTTACTTTTTCTTTTCCATTGGAGAAGCTGTATATTTCTGAGTCATAGTTAAGAATTGAAATGGAAATCGAAGAGTGAAAAATAATTTCGAAGGGATATAGAGAGTAACTGAAGAAATAAAGACAATGTAATCTTTAGGGGAATACTTGTGGTAAATTACTTCTTTCCTTTAATTCCTATAGTGTATCCTTACTGATTGACATCTGAATGGCAGTAATTTGGGGTAATGGGTAGCTACTAATTGAGGGTGAGCTTCACTACTTTGCAGAAGAACATTCTCAAGACCTTCCAGTATAACACTCAAATTCTGTATTAAGTGCATAAATTGGTATAGAATTTTATGTTAGCCTTCTCTGTACGGGTTAATTTTATCAGGCCTGCTTGCTTGAAAGATGTCTGTATACATATGGTAATTTCTTACTTGTGGCTCTCTTTTCTGTATTTAGGCAGCATGGTATCTACCAGCATTATGGCCAAAGACATTTTTATTGTGCTCTTCTGTCAATGTTTCTGTGACTATTTAGTTCTATGAGCTTTGGATGGATATTCTGTTTCCTTATTTGTAGAACTGCATGCTTGCAATCAGTTAGGTCTGACACTGCATAGATAACTCGTTACATAAGCATACTAGAACAGGATTTTTCAAGCAGTTGACTTACTAAAACTTGTCTACTTTATATTTGCCTCCTTGAAATGTAGCCTCTGAAATACTGTACCTGGGTGTTTGTTGTTGTTTTTTTTAGTTTCTTGAATTTTTATTTATTTATTTATTTATAACCAGTTGATTGTAAGTGATGATGTATGAGGCAGAAATCAGCTAGTTTTGATTCCTGGTGTTTTGCTGATTTTGCAGAACAACTGCACAGAGCCCAAAATAGTGACTCGTAGGGATATTTTTAGCATTAAACCCTGTGTTAGTGCGAGGACATATGGATGACGTGGGAATCTGAGCAGGACATAAAGTAAGTGCTCACTGAGTATTTACTCTAGGGGGTGGGGGTGGGGTGGTGCTGGAATTTTGCATGCTGACCTGCAGCTCTCTGCTCTGAGATCTCAGTATTTCTTGCATTTCTCAAAGAGGCACTGGGTATCTCCTCTGTCAACAGCTGATCTAAGAAAAGCCCATTTCATTTTTGTCAGAAAGAGAGGGAATGACAAAGACTATCCCCCCTCCTCAGTTGAATGGGAGGGGGAAAGAAAAGCAGGAGGGGAGTGGGAAAGTCCTGCAGGAGATGAGGGCAGGAGGAAGAGGACATCTTTAAAAATTTTCTGAAAAGAGATGCAAGACATAACTTAAGAGTAGTATTTTTCCTATTGTAAAAAATGTGGATAAAAAAGCCTGGCTACTTTAAAGGTAACCCAAGTTAATCAAAGTTGTAGAAGAGATTTTATGATATGCTTGCCTAAAATAGCAGAAATATGTACCTGCAAAGTGTGTTTATTACCTTTGTCTTATCTGAACTGTGAAGAGTTTTGGGGTCCTGTTATACAAAATGTCCTGTTACCTATCATTATGTGTCTTGACGGATTATAATGTGCTGACATCTTCCCATATAAGTATCTAGCTGAAGTATTAAGTGCAGGAGTGTAGAGAAAAAGAGTGGTTTTGATGAGACTTGTATGAATGTGCATGTTTGTTTCTTTTTCTTTTTTTCTTTTTTTTTAATAGCAGCAGTTCTATTAAAATAGTGTTAAGTTGATGAAACTACCAAGCCTGGGTCTTGAAAGATGCTAGGGATGCTAAATGTTAATGTGAGATGTGAACATTTACTGTACCTGTACTAATTCCCACCAAGTACAAGGATCGAGCCCACTGCACAGGCAGCAGTCGATAAGAAAACGGAGGTGTTTTTGACGACTGAAGAATATTTGGAAAGACAGAAAGGTCAAAGTGAGTAATAATAAAACCCCCGTTCTCGTGAATCTGCTCGGGAACTTTTTTTTTTTAAAAACGTTATTAGCAGACAGGCCTATGTCCTTTCCTTTGATGATGGTAACAAGTTCTATGACATTGCCACTTTGAGTTCTTGCTTCATTAGATTGGGTGACTGTTTATTTGAAATTGTAATGAAATATTTACTTTATAGAGCTATAAGGATTAGCGGCGATAATTGAGTGAGGCTGATCCGGAGCTTTCAGTGTAATAGGGCCCCCTTGTTTGAATACAGAGCGCGGGGAGAATGGAGGGGCGAGGGAGCGTGTTTCTGCCTGTCAGTTTCTCTCTACATGTTGCTTTTTCTCCCGGAGATAAGTGGGCCTAATGCTGAACAAATACTGGAAATCAGAAGCCACTGAGAATCATTCGCCTCTCGCTTTCCCATGGCAGCGTGATAGACGCCCGCTCAAAAGAGCCTCCCCCCACCTCCTCCTCCTCCTCCTTCTCTCGGGCTGGCGACGATTTTGTCACCGCCAGCAAATCCAATTGAGGAGTCCCCGGGCCGGCGGGGCAAGCGGGGCCTGTCAGCGGCCGCCGCCCGCCTGAAAGGGGCCGGGCGGGGGAGTGGGGCACCTGGTGCCGCCGCCGCCGCCGGCCGTGATAGGCCTCCGCATTGTGCCGCCGAGACGTGCGGCCATTTGCAGATATAATGGGAGAAATTAATGCAAATGAGTGAATGGAACGAAACGTATTTTCATGCAGATCGGAGGGGCTCGCGCGGGCTGCTTGATAACAAGTCGCGGGGAGAAAAGGCCGACATTGTGGGGACTCATTTTTTCCCTATTTCTTCTCACTAGTGCCTCATAAGGGCCCTTTGTTCTCTAAGTAACTCTTTCTAAACTATTGACATTGCTCATTTATGTGAATTTCAGATTTTTTTCCCTTTTTCCCCCCACCCCCTCCCAAAGTAGCCTTGGGTGATCTGGGAAAGCGTTAATTGCAAGAGGACAAGGAAACTGGCTGAAACAAGAAGTGCAATCATTAAGTGTAATGTTGCCGTTGTCCATGCCTCATTATAACATGCATACAAGGCAATAAAATGCGTGTTTCACAAACAAATCTTTTAACAAGTGTAGTTCAAGAGCCTCCAGCTGTCCAGATTTACACATATTTATTTTCCTTAGGTTTTTTTTGTGTTTTTTTTTTTTTTCCAATCGTTATGGCAAATAAACTCTATGCTGTTTAAGGGGATGTAGTTCTACAACAAACTTCCTACATGCAGAAACAACTTTTAACTGCTTTTTCATTAAGAATTTAAAAAAGGGGGGTAGGGATGACCTCTTCCAGATTTTCCTTAGTTGCTTTAAAGAAAATAAACTCACCCCAGTCGTTTCTAGAAACATTCCATATCTTAGCTTTGCGCTTCACCTGAGTAATATGCCTTTTACATTTGCCCGTATCTTTAGCTTTTCTCTTCACATATGGAATATGCCTTTAGACTTGCAGTAACTAAATCTGTGGTTTCCTCGAACAAGCGCAACTTTTAAAGATGGAAAACGCCATTGCTAACTTCATGCATTTCCTTATTTTAGAAGTCTTAAAAACCCCCAAAATAAAACAGGAAGAGCAGCTAAATAATCAGATGCAAAGGTCATCAAGTGTAAGTGCAGCTTGGAACCGGTGAACTATCGGACCCAAGAGTAAAGAAGCCAGAAAAAAAATAAAAGGTAACAGATTCAGCATTGTCCAAAAGTTCCAGACCAGTGATTAATGTGTAAGATAATGGACTTGGGAAATGAGTAAACACTCCCGTGCTCCCTGCTTTGTGCTTGAATGACTTGATGACAAGGGCAGAGCAAGGTGAGAATTTAAACAGGACTACAGGAAAAGAGACAAAGACTGGCGACAACAGCCTGTGAGGGGGAGTTCGCTGGGTTGCCCTATTGCAATGCACGGGAGGGAGCACCCGGTCCTCGGGATAGAGTCCCCAAAATTTAACAATTTAAACTTTATGGATTTTTTTTTTAGAAGGCGAAATAGTTATCTATTCCTTTTAAAGAAGTTGTATTTGGGCAAAACCTAAAATCTCTCACTAATCAGAGAATATTTGTTTTAAAACTTAAGTTAGAACTAGTCATGTTTTCTCTGAATTGCACCCTTTGATACGTTTCACCTTAGATGTATGGATTACAAAGGAACTCCTATATGATGTTTTAACTGAAGTTTTATAACGATGCATTATTAGATATTTTGATGGAATGTATACTTTGAGTTCATGTGCAGTTGCATGATATTGCATTTGATTAACTTTCCTAAATTTTCTGTACTCCTCTAGGGAAATTGCGGTTTTTTACTCTATGACATACAGATAACCTGCATTTGTCTGCTTAAGACTCAAGGCACAAAGATGATTCACAACAAAACAATACTGAATAGCAGTCATAGTATTTAACAAATCTTGGACTTCTCTCTCAGACTGGGTTTACTGCTTCTAATGAAGGTTGAGTCTCCTGTTTCTCTTATGTTGTGGTTTGTTTTTTTTTTTTCTCTGATACATCCTAGCTCTTCTCATTCATTTCAGTGATTTAGGATTTGTAATGCTTGTCTTCCAGTGTTGATATTACAAACAACCTGTTGTGTTTTTTTTAAACTATAGCTACTTAAGAAAAAATTTAGATTTAAGGCACTGGATTTTGTTTATTTGTTTCATGTTATTTTGTTAGGTAGTTATATATCAGGGCCTTTCAGAAATGTTGATTGATTTTAAGAAAAAATTTTAAATGAAAATTAAGGGAGAATTTAAACAGTTAGGGCTTCACAAATGTGTCATTTATACTCACTCAGATGATTACAGTACTGACTTGTCATCAGAGCACCACAAAATCAGCCATAGGTCATATTTTACTGAGGACTGTGCAAAACCTAAATAGCTGATAGTGTAAGGGTAAAATCCTGACTAAGAGTGTTTTTCTGTTTAAATATTTGACACTATGCTCTAACTTGTGTTTTAGAGAATTTGCATGTCTTCCAGAGGGTATCTCTTGTTTAGAAATGTCTATATTAACTTGGCATCCATACTGTGCTTAATCAGTAGATACCAATTATGGGAAAGTTCTCATAATTTCGTATAAAATAAGTTTTGTGGTATTTCTCACAGTATCGAACAAAGCAAACAGAACCAGAAGGATTCTGTTAGAGTGGTTGTACAGCTACAAAACTAATGCAATCCACGTTAATTCAGGTAATTTCCTAAATGCAGTACAAAATTCTGGGCTCATAGTGGTGGTTTTACACTGGGTAGATAAATAATAATACTCCAGGTTTTTCACTGAGTTTCTTCAATCTTCAGGTATGTCTGAATTTGATCTCAGAATGGTTAAATGGGAAAATGTGTTAAACATTAAAAGTTTCTCATTCTTTAATATGATATTGTACAGCACATAACAGTTACCACTATTGTCACTTCCTCCCTCTTTGAGTATCTATCTCATGAGTTAGATCTCAACTGACTAATGCCTATGTGTGAATATAACTTGTGTGTATATAACTTTCAGCAGTCTTGTCAAGTTCAATGGACTTATTTATACTTATTGTGTATGTATGTTTGTAAAGTACTAACTTGATTGATCATCTTGTATTGTTTTCATCTTCTGTAAGTCAGCCCCACCATCTTTCCTTTCAGAACAATAACTTCCCTGTTGGGGCAGCACCCATAATCTGGGCAACACTGTGCTGTAAAACAGAAAGAGCAACTGCACAATAAGGGCTTCAGTCCTGTGAATGTTGTCATTACCTTGAAATAGGTACAGATTCTCTTTTGCAAATTAGGAAGATAAAATTTTAGGTAGCTTGGTAAATGGACTGGGTAGTAACTTTCATGCTTTTTGGGGGCCAGATTTCTTGGATACTACCAATAAAAGCAGGCATGGAGAAAGTCAGTGAGCCACTTGAAGCATGATTGCGCGCCCGGTCAAACACAAGTTGGTATAAGATCAGGTGGTTGCTCATATGTTGGCAAATAATCACCCTTCCAGTAGGAGTATATATACTCCTTGGTATATGTTGGTACTACATTCATGTGCAGTTTATTTCTTCAAGTCAGTTCAAATCCTGTTGTTTCACATATACAGATTATTTCTTGTCCTACATTTCTTACCTATTTAAGGCTTCCACTTACAGCATTAAATTGTTGCTTCTTCCCCATTTAAGTAATGCATCTACAAAATATATACATAATTAGAGTCTAGGTGCCTAGTTCATCATCTTCTCACTTGTATGTCCAGAAGGTTAATGAAAGAGGGACCAGCTCTGTTAATAGGTTATCACTTTAATGTCTTTCACTTAGTAGGTAACTTCTGTGTTTTGAATCACTTCGAGGCCAGAATGAAGCCCAAGAAGTATTTTTATTCTGGTGGAGGGTTTTTTTTGTGTATGAATTCTGTTGTGATTTTGTTGTAGTTTTTCTTCCTGAGTTTTCAAGTTCTTTTCTATGAAACTCATTTGCAGAGACTTCTGTTACAGTTGTATCTTCCTTGCCTGAAAAAAGTCCTTTTAACTATGCATTAGGCATGGTATGATATTAACTAATTGCATCATTAATTTTAAAAATTAATTTTACATTATGTAGTAATTGCCACTTGTATTTCCAAGCACTCTGTATCCTTTAAGCAGTGTTACCTTTGAAAAAAAATAAGCTAAAGAGAAAGTGAAAAGAGATGTAAAGTGCAACATATCCTGTAGATGTTCTTGACTGTAACAGGAGTTTAAATTTGTCTAAATTTTGGCTTCTATAGTTTATACTGGAAAGGAGAACAATCCACAGGAATTAAAGACAGCTGTCAAATAACAGAATTAATTAATTTGATCATTTGTGTTATCTTCCACATTCTCAGAGGTGAAAATAGCTATATTATTTAACCTGTCCAACTTTACCCATTAGATTATGTACGAGACAGGTATTTATGGCATTATCAGAGTGAATTAAAGTCCAATATTATTATTCTGACCGGATAAATATTTTTTCCCATTACTTTTCTTCTGAGAACACTGTGGAAGATGGAAAGCAAATACATATTCTGATAATATCTGGTTTTTACTTTCTTTCTTCTAGCGTTAAATATATTAGTTTTACCAAGGCATCATACTTGTTTCCTATTTTGAAAGCTACAGTAGCTGCTATAAAAAGGTTAAATTTACAAGCACTTATCACACAGCAGTAACTGAGATCTCCCACTCATTTCCTATTTGAAGTACAGAGAAAAAAACCTCTGTGATTACTGTTGGCAAATGGAGACTTTTAAAAAAAAAAAGGTACTCGCTGTAGCTTTAGTTAGAAATCTTCCTCTGTCTTCAGAGAAAAAGGGTAGAGAAGGGACACACTGGCTTGCTATGAAATGTGTGATTAATATGTAAAGTAACCTGTTCCTGAAGAATGCTATTCCTGAAGGGACCGTGCAGCATACATAAATCCCGTTACTTCTCTGTCTCCGGATATGTTTATCATTGTGTTTGTGGTACACATAGGTAGATTAATAGATACATACATAGAATCCTACGTACTTACTGCTTTAAGCTATTGCATGTTCAAACAGATGTTGAAGCCAAGATTAGCCTTTTTTTGCATGTGCTAGTATTGTGCAAACCTTTTAAAGGCATCTATGAATTATTGCTTTGGTTCAGCATGAGTGCAGTAAGAAGAAATGTACCTCATCTGTAATACACTGTGTAGACTAATATCAGCTTCTTTTTTTTCTTATATTGCAGTGAGATATTGATCTGGTAAAATGGTACCATATTGGAGCTGTCTGTTGTGGTATTCATCATGCTGTCACATCCCTAGTGCCTTGGAGTTATTGAAAAGCAGAATTGAGGGAGTTCTGTCATTGTGTGTTGCGATCCATTCATAAGAAAGTTCACTAAAACATCTGAAGTAGTATTCCTGCTTATTTATTTATTTACCTCTAGTGAGAGCCATTTCACTTCTTTGGAGGAATGGAACCCTCCTATTTCAGGCACAGGAACATTAATAGGCTTGGTTACCTCCTCTCAGATGTCTTTCTCTTGTATAACGTTTGTTCTTTAGTCAAAGCTCACACCTGCTGCCTTTACTGATGCAGATGCATTTGGGTTCTGTCCTTTGGGAGTAATATATCTGAGAGCTGTGGCTTCATTGCCCTTATGCTTTTATCTGATAGTTGTGTGAAGGTAAACGATGAACTTTTATATGTAGAAAGCTTTTAGTTTCTTCCCACACTAAAGTATCAGCTAATGTTAAAAGAGCTTTCAAAAATATATAAAGATACTGTCAATCTGCACTGAGTAGATTAAACAGTTTGAATGAATTATTTTTGTTTTGGAGTCTGCCTGGCAACCTGATGATGAATTTGGAAGGATGTCGTGTTTTCTGTGAGGCCGTGTTGAAAGGGGGTTGCATTTATACATATAAGCAACAATGTAACTATTTAACCTAGCTAAAGTAAAGGTCTGCTCTGCAGCTACAACCCCCCGACCTCCATAGGTTATACATACACTATAAATAATCACCTTCAGTTGAAATACAGTATGCAGGAGATTAGCAGAAGAGAAAATAAATTGTTATTTGCCAATTTTAAAAGTTACAAAAAGAATGAAGAAAAAGCACAGGAGTTAGAGGTTCACTTTATCTTGAAAGGTGGTAAGAACATGTTGTGGCTCTGAGGACTCATAACCCCAGTCAGCTACACTGGGAACTGGGAATGTTCATCAGTTTTCTGAATTGGTCACAAAATTCTTCATAACAACCTAGAATGTGTTCATTCATTGCATTCAAATATTTTGAGAAGGAAAAATTAGAAGACCTTTTTCAATGTTGCAGTTCCCAGTTCTATGACATTGTTAGTGCTACTGGAATTTAAATAGGTATTATTGCTTTAATATTTTAATAAGGATTTATAATGTGGTTTGATATTGGTACAAAACTGACTGTCTTATGGATCTGTAGTAGCCAAGTATGTGGTATTTTTAATATACAGCCACAGCATGCTCTACAGTTGCTCAAAAGGAGCCTTCTGTGCTGTTAGGAGGTATGACATGCATGCATATTAAGATTTATCCATGTTCTGTGTAATATTCCTAAGAAGTCCAGTAACTTCAAGAAGTTAAGGGAAGACGTAGAATTCAAAGCACATTGCTGTCACTGATTTATTTGCTTCTTTTTTCCCCATTAAGAAATGTTTCTTTAGATTGCAAATCAAAACAAAAATTTACCTTAAATCCCCCAAAGGAAATTAAATCGGGTGCTCTCTTCAGACTCTGAAGTGCACTCTTCAGACAGGTCATCTGTGGCTGGACAACACTTCAGATTATGTGACTTTCATCTGTGGCTTTATTGATTTAAACAGCTCAGCTGTATCTGTGGTTGTAGAGTTGGACGGATCACCAGTTGAGCCTCTGTGAACTCTTACATTACTTTCCCATTCAATATGTGTGATTTCTTTATGTTCTCTTGAATTCTCTTCTACACAGCCACTAGGGAGAGAAATGTTTAACTTCTTAATGTTTTTGTGGCACCTCTTTTAATCAGTATTACTTAGTAGTGTGTTTTCTTTTGAAAACTTATTATTGGGTTGTGTAACCTGTGTCACTTCTCTGCTTCCTCTCTCTATCTCTTGCTGCTTCTTGTACCTTACCCAGAATACCCCTCATGCTGTAGGAAGATGAATTCTTTGGAAGGGGCTGCTTTGCTTGGCTTCGTCTGTTTTCTTGGGGCAGAACACAGTCAACATTTCTGGTCATTTCATACAGTTGAGGGAATTTTCACTGCAGAGTAGAAAAGCACTGAGAGTAGAAAGTCTGCTCTTTGACAAATTTCAGGTTTTCAGAATATGGCTGTCAGATATGGCCATGCTAGTCTTCTCTTTGAACCTCACCTCCTCCAATATACCAAGCTTACCTTTTTTTGAAATTTCCTTCAAGGTTCTACCTAAGTGCCCTTGGCTCTGTATCTCTAGATACCTTTCATCCTGCCATCTCCCATCTTTTTAGTTTTCAAGAACTATCTCCCACCACTGTCTTCACACCTCTCCATGCCTACTAAAGACCCTTTTCTGGATAGTGTTCAAAGCCCAGTGTTGATCCTTTACTTCAGTCCTGTGAGTACATTTGTGGTTCCTTAGAACCCTTCTCTTTCATTTCAGTGGTCTGTGTGAAAACTTACTTGACTTTATGGGAAGTGGAGGACTAAATACTAGCTGTGAAGAGAAAAAAGCAGCATATGGAAACTGATGAGGGAAATAAAAAGACAAGAGTGAAGTATGAGAGTGTAAACTGAGAGAAGATCAGCATTCTAAACCTTAAAGATACTGGAAAAGCCTCTCTCCCTCAAAATAAAATAGTAAGGCTAATAAGACCTATGCTTCTCCATATTACAACCTTTTTGTGGATATCTTATTCTTTATTCCCCCTCCCCTGCTTCATCTGTCATTGTCTTTTTATATGTACGTTGTCCGGAAGTGTGTCTTCATCTGTGTTTGGAAAACATCTACCATACTGTGGGGTGTTATCACAGTGCAAAAAATAACTCCCAGAACAAGATTCTATTGCTGTATTTATAACTGATTTCAGGAGAAGGAGGTTCAGGTTCATTCTTTATGGCTTTTTCACCATGCCTGTATATTGAAGACATTTGATTTACTTAACATATGGCGAAGAGAACTGTTTGGCATATTGGGAAAAATATGTGAAACTACTTTGAAATGTTGCAAATGTGTTTGGAGACCTTTGTGCCACACTAAGTGTTTCTGTTGTTATTCAATTACTCTGTTGTTTTTTTTTTCCTTTCTTTTCCTTTTAAACACTGGATAATTACATTTTTTTCAAATCCTACCAAATGTGTTGGTATATTATAAGATATTTCTGTACTGTCTTGAGTGATACCAATTCATATCTCTCTAGCTGATCTACCCACCTTCTAAGTCCTCTCTGTTATCCAATGAAAATGTGTATGCTTGCATAATGAAATCATTGCCATGTCCTATAGAGTACTTAGATCAACAAGACCTTCACTTATTAGAAAGGGCAGAGTAGTAATGCTTTTGGCAAAGCTATTATTGTGGTATTGGTATTCACTAGAAAGGACAGAAATAGAACAACACTGGCCTCCATAAACAATTCAAATTTGATCTGTGTACATGATAAAATCTTGGCTTCTCAATGCATTTAGGTGCTGTCATAGCTGTTGTTGCCAAATAAGAATGCACTGTGATGTTATTATAGTAAACAGCACTTAAGCACAGCTGGCAGAATTGATCAGGGCCACATTAGAGTGAACTTCAGCAGATGACTGACGCAGCAGAAACAATAACTGAATATGCAAACAGTTCTTACAGTGAATGCTCTGGGGATCAGGCACCATTATTTTTGACTTTGAACAGGGAAAAGGGGCAGATTTGTAACCTCCTTCCAGACAAAAGGGTTCTGGGTATTCTGTAAACATCTGACTGCCATTTATAATAGTAGGTAGTTATAAAGCAAAACTCTAGACTCCCTTGACTATTTACATTTCATTAATTATTAAAGAAAAAAACATAAATATCAGATAAGTTTGTTTAATGTTTCACACAGGATTCTTTTTCTGTTCCTAGAAAAGCCTTTTCTCAATTAATGTTAATCATCGAGGACTTCCTGTTTAAATTAAATAGAAGTGCCTGTTTGCCTCAGTGAGGGCTTTTTTCCCCTTCTAATTATTGTAAGAGCTAATTATTTGACCACATATTGCTATTCTTTTATTGTAATAATTTAGATTAGTAAAAATAAACAGAGGATAAATAGTGTATGAACCTCATTCTTGCACAATGTAAATCAGAACTTCTCTTCATATCCTGGTAATTTAATTTGTACACTGAACATTACCAAAATATTTAAAAAACATGTAAACAGCTATTCATGATTGTACTTTTATACTGTACAGTGTCATCTTTTGATTTATTTGACCATTAATGCAAAAGAAAAAACTCAGCAATCAAAACGAGAATGACAGTCAACTTCTTTTTCTGTCTTTTTAGCAGAGTTTATCTATTCATACAATAATTTTTTTTCTTCAAAGAAGATGCACTTTAAAAATGAAGTGATTAAAATGGAAGGAAACAGAAAGGCCCTATGAAATATTTTAAGTTCCTTACTGGCTCCCCCTGAGGAATATGGATGGAAGCTGTGCTGAGGATTTCATTCAAGTGTTGTGTGATACAGAAAAGGGTGTTGATGGAGACTTGACTGAGTCCAGCTTCAACTGTTGAGCTACTCTAATGAAGTTCTATCTCTTTGGGCTGTGAGCTGGTGGTGGGTCTGGAAGACATCCATGCTAAAGCATATTCTTCAGCGATGGTATCAGAGGGATCAGCCATAGCTTTTTTATGTGCACTTAGATAGAAGGCTTGAATTGTTGTGTCACATCACAGCAATTCTAAGTCCTTGTTGGCTGCAAATGACCACAACTGTGCATTTCCACTAGAAATAGAAGATGTGGGTGTGAACTGGTGGTGTGGTGGGCATCTCGGTATTCAGTAGTAGCAGTGGACTGATGTTGAGCTTCAAAGCTACTGCAAGTATCAGTCTGTTAGTCTTATGATTGCTTTATCATTCAAGAGATTTTTCTTTTGTCTGGTGATTGTGAATGTTGCCAACCTTATTAAGCTGACAGAACCATGGTTTTTTGAGTATGATCTGAAAGGGAGGTGGAGAGTGCCCAAATTCATGTGGTTTGGTATCCTTTCAAAAACCTCAGCTGACAGAACCTTTTTGCTTTCGACTGACATTTGTCAGTACTTTCCACTGACATTTCATATAGAGAAAACCAAGCTGATCTGTCCTGGCAAAAGGTGATTTATTGTGGCTGGACCAGGACATTGATTTGTCCTTAATGTAAAGTCAGGAAGCAATGCATTTTCCTGGTTTAACTTGCATGTTTTGTTTCTCACTAAAAGGGCCCAGTGCTCATGTTACAAGTTCAACATTGGTATCGTTTGCTTTTTTTGGCAGGTCCTGTAATGCCAGCTGACAGTTGGAAGCTTAACTGGGTAGAAGTACTAATCTCTTCAGTAGTTCAAGTTCCCATAAATATTAAGTTAGTCAATTTTATTTGCCTTTCCTTCATTGTTGGTTCTATGATCAAATTAAAGTAATAACATCCATGTCCATTATGCTATTTTGTGGTCTAATTTTAATTTCCAGTATAGAGACAGCTCACACAGACAAGCATTTATGTAAGTCAAAGTGAAATACTTGCTTTGTTTTTCTGAAAATGTGTTTCTTTTATTTCCCTGTCGCCCCTTCAATTTAGGATGGCCTAAATTTTAGAAGACAGAACAAACCAAAAGTCTATCCATGTGGATTTTTTTACTAATTATGTCAATCCTGATGTCTAAGAAGTAAGCATTTGCCTTAGGCTGCAACAGAAGAAAAGTGAATTGAATGAGTGTATTGTTATGATCAATGAAAATATCTATCACTGATCTGGTAAAGAATCAGCTGCATTCTGCATTTGAAGATATCTCTTTAGGATCTAGGTATAAGCATCTCCCATTTTTAAAACTCCAGTGTGGTGCATGAACAGTTGCAACTTTTCAGTGAAGTGTCTCTTTTTTTAAAAAAAACCCCTCTCTTTTTCTGTAATTAACTATATGGAAAAAGCTCTTTTTTTTTTTTCCTCTCTTTAAAGAAAGAAACATCTCAAATGAATTTGATCCAGTTCTACTCTCTGTTACCCTCTTTCAATGATGACATGATTAATGTCGGTACAATTCTGGAATTTCAATGAGAGTTATTTTGAAGCCAGTTTCACAATACCAGTGGAAAGACTTGTCTTGAAAAAACACATGTATTTTAGAAACATAGATGCGACTTTGTTTTTTGTGATGCACCATTTCCACAGAAACAGTTTTTGTAAGGAGCTAGTGTGTATGGCATACTGGAACACGATGCTGAAAGTAGATATTGTAACATTTAATAATTTTAGAAATGCTTATTTAGGTAATAGAATATGACAGCCGGTGTTATTATGGTCTCTCTTGTCAGTCTCAGAAGTACCTGGATGTATCAAGAAATGATTTTGTTTTCTTTTTAATGTATTTTTTAAAATGTCAACATATAAATAATAGCATAGTTCAGTTGCCATTAAAAAGTAAGAACTTTATATCTGTTTTTATGTTTTTCTGCCGGTTATTATTCTATACATGTTAGACCATTTTAATATATTGTGATGCTAGTGAATAAAAATCACATTTCCATATGATATAGTAACAAGGACTGACTTCTTCCTGTCTGCTTTTGATAGAGGAAACTCCCTCTTTATATAGGCCAAAGTATCAAGAGTTTTTAATTTTTTGCCATTATATGTACCATCATATGATATTTGAATCATGCTTTAAAATACTGGTCTTGGTTCTAGAATAGGCTGCAGCAATGTGTTCAACTTTTATGTGGAAAAAAATAAAAGAAAAACTGTTTGTTTAACAGTGTTTCTTCATCTTCATTTGAAGATGCAGGAAGTACATATATCTGGATGAGACTTTCTGCTTAAAATGTTAACAAGAAACCTTTAACTCATTCATCAAATTAACAGATAATAATATAAAATTAAACTATGGAGTAGTACAGATTAATCTTGTGCAAGTGAAATCTAGAAACTTGCATGCCTGGTATACATAGAAATATGCTTCTGTATGTCCTTATAGTGCCTCACACAGTCGCAGATAAAACTCTTCTGAATTAAACAGCCAGTATTTTTGTTATATAGTAATTAGGCATTTTTTGATTGGACAGCCAAGTTTTTGCCAGAGCAGCTCATTCCTGTCTTCCGTTACCATCTCATAAAAGGAGGGGCAGAGATTTATTTAATCCATTACACTTTCTGCAGTATTTGCCAGTAGAGGCTGCTTAGGTTACAGATCACTACACACTATATTCAAGCAATCAGTGATTTACAAATTTCCAGGCCTGAATTGTGTCTTGACTCTCTTTCTTAGCTGGATTTAAATTGTCTTATCTCTTTCGGAGCATAATTAGAGTTTGACTGTCAAAGCATCCTCTGGCATTGACTTCCATGGGTGTGCTGAAAAAAAAAAAGTTTCCTTAATTTGTTCCAAACCTGTTACAGAATATCACAGAATTTTAGGGTTTGGGAGGGACCTCTGGAGATCATCTAGTGCAACTCTCAGTTGCCTGATATTTTCAATAGGTACTCTCAAATTCTTGTGAAAAATTGTGATTAAGAGAGATAGATCCTTTGTAATCCTTTCCACCTTATTTATGATTTTATGACCTGTTGTCTGTCTGTGTTCAGGTGCCTCTGAATCTTGGTTGCTGTTTTTTGCAACTTCTGTAGTTCCACCACACTGGTATAAAAGTGGGATACCCAGAACCGCATAAGGCTGATGTGTATCCTGTTTATCTTCTCTCTCTGTTGACATCGTAAATGGCACAGTAGGGATTTGACAGCACTGGTTCTCAGTGGTATGGATTATGAAAGAGTTTTTTTAATATAAACCCCATTTTTCCCCCTCCCCCATACTTGCCTAAGTAAACTTTGCAGACATGAACTGAGTCCACAGTAAATGGTTTAGCACCCAGGTATGAATAGGAAGACCCTAAATATGTATTTTTCTTACTGTAGCTTACTATACTGATTTTTACTGATTTGGGATTATGGTCTTTGAAGACAGAGTTTGTTGATATTGCCCAGATGAGATGTCCAAATGCGAGAGACCTGTTGCTACAGGCTCCACAAGACCCAAAGGACAGTTCTTGTCTCAGCACAGAGGACAAGTATCACTAGCCAAATACATATGCAGTTGCAGCTGCACCGAAAGGAAAAGTGAACGTGACCCTTGGGGAAAAAACCTTTCCTATGCCATGTAAGAATTTAACAATTTCTGCTCCATAAATGTCAGAGTGCTTTGTAGGGAGGCAAAGTTACTTGAGAAGCTGAAGTTGTAAATAAAATTTGGTTACCAGAAGAATTTCAGTTATTTATTTTTTAGGGTAATCAGAGTCTGTCCAGTCTGTTGGAGATTTCCTGTTGATGGAAGGAGCTACTCATCTTATTTTGAAGTGTTTGGTGGCACTAGCTTTAGGTCCATCTGCCTCCCAGTTGATTTACTTTGGTTTTTAATTATTCTGAAATTCTTCTTTCAGTCACAGGTCAAACCTTGACATTCAGAAATAAACTTAAAATTAAAAAAAAAAAAAGTAGTTGCTTGTATGTAATAGTCAGAAGCAATCATAGATTAAATCCCCCAGAACTCAGGAGAAACAAGAAGATTTGAAAGACAGTTCCAGAAATTTAAAATAATTTAAAAATGTCTGTTAAAGCCCAGTTCAGCTAAGCAGGGATGCATTTGCACAACTCTATGCACATTCTTAAATCCAGTGGGACCTTAGCATATGGCCAAGTGATTTGCTAAATTGGGAACTAATTAAGGACAACTGTAAATGTAGCTGCTATTTAAGCAATTACGGAATCTTCAGTTAGATTTTGAGTGAAACTCTACTGCAAAGTCTTCTAAAGTCAGCATTTAATCTCTATCTCTTTTTTGTTTACAACAAAAGACTTAAGTAAATAAACCACATTATTACTTGCTCAGTAGTACCACAACTTACAACTTTATGTGCTTCTAAAGGATTCCACAGGTATTTATTTTAAAAAGTTAATACTGAGAAAAGTCTCTTCTACCTGTAAAAGGCAAAAAAATCCAGAAAGGAGTGACAGTGATGTATGCTCTTTGGATCACTGGTGTAAAGCTATGATTCCTTAAACTATTGTCATATAAAGGTTTAATGTCTTAAGTTCTCTGAAGTATTTACAGTGTGATGTTGTCACCTATCAAAAACAGATTTATGAAACTATGTTAGAATTTAAGAAAAAATACATTTTCATAATGTGAAATTATGTGGCTGAAAGTAGTGCTTTTTAACTTTTAGGCTTGAAACTATTTAGAATCATAGAGTTTTAATCTCATTTTTTCTTCTTATTATTATTAATTTTAATTTCTTTCAGAACACTTTGATACATGAACTTTTCTCCATTTTTAAAATGAATGCATTTGTGGTAGATTTCTCTCATATTTTGGAGTATTTGAAGCACTTGCATATTGTGGAATGCAGATAAAGTAAAACTTTTCCCTAGTTTATCATAGTGGATGATGCTACCTTGAGGTGTAATATCTGGACTGCTTGTCCTAGTTTTGCAGTTCTGGAAATAAGCCTTGCAATCAGCACATCTCGTTAGTAGCTCTTCCGTATACATGCTTTCTAAAAATGTCTTTTAGTTGAAATACTGCATCTTCTGACGTGATAATTATTCACAGATCACTTTAGTAAGCATAGCATAAAGCCTCATCAGATAACAGATAAGGAAACAATAATAACAAAATTAATACATGCTTTCCTTTTTGTGTCTTTGTTTTTGACTTCTTTAGTAAAACTTAATCAGGGTTGCATGGTACCATACCTAACAAGTATGTCACCAGTGAGACCTTTCCTGGTGCTTCCTTAGTCTCTCATACTGTTACCTTGGTAGTAACTATAAATGTTAGGTCTTACCAAGACTAGAAGCAGGAGATGTCTATGAAAACATGCTGTTAGTTTCAGAAAGTGAAGCTACTAAGAAGAGCTTCAGCTAAAAAGTAAAATCACTGAACAGAACTAGTTCTGTTCTAACCCAAATCAGGACGTTGTCTAGAACTGGTTCTCCATGAACCTGTTTTTCTGAATATGGTTGTCTGAGGTTATACAGGCAAAATATGCTACTGTTTCTGATTTACCAGAAATATTTTGCCTAATATGTGCAAGAATGGTATTTGTCTGTTTCATTCCTGTGTCACGTTGCTGGTTCGTAATCATCCAAGGATCAACTTATAAACCCAGATATTTCCTCTCCATGGTTATTTCCGATGTATGAGTTCTTGGCTTACAGCAGCTACTCTTACTTATGGTCCTTGAGTGAGTGACCTTGCACTTTGCTCCATTAAAATTCTTAATCTGTCCTCAAGACATCCAGTGTGATGGTCCAACTTTGTGTTATCAGCATGTGTGTTGGACATTAGTTATATTATTAAACAAGACTGATCCAAAACCTGATTCCTGATGAGCACTCCTATTAGTTTCTCTCCACACTGACATTTTCTTTTTCCAAGAAGAGGATACTTTTCATTCTTTGTTTACTTACCTTTAAAATGAATATATTTTACTACTAAATACATTTTTTTTGCATACTTAATAGAATGCAAACTGACCTTTTAGATCTGATAGCATAAGGAGGAATAATTTTAAAAACTGAGAAAATTTTGAAAAAGCTATTACTGTTTTTGTCTCCTTTGTTGTATGTGTGCTCAATTTATCAATTAAGACCATGATTTTGATGTTGTATGCATTCTTTTATGCAGATCTTATATTTTAAGTAATATAGCATGCTTACTCTTTAGTGCTTGCTAAAGGACATCAGAAATTATTGCTGTACTCATGAAACAAACATTGATGGAAGTCAGTAGTTGTTAAGTTTCTAAGAAAAATGACAAAGGATTACGTGTTTTGTAGGCAGACAAGACTAGTTCTTACTAGAGAAAGCCTGGCCTAGCACTTGGGCTGATAAAGAATGGATCTACTTAAAAAAGGTGAAGGGCTGAATGCATGCTTGTGGGACTTCAAAAAACAATTCAAGAGAATTCCTGACACACCGTAATGCAGAGATAAATAGACAATATCTAGCGTCATCTGTCCTTAGATACCCTCAGATATACAGTGACTGGAGATCTAGCTGGTATGGGAATTACACTCTGAAAATCATAGCTTTGGTTACTGGGAGATTCTTGATTTTTATTTTTTAGAGTCATTTGTGTCTGTGGTTTATTTTTAGAGAGAGTACATTTTAGGCACTGAAATGACCTTCTGTGCTTAAGAATGTCTAATACCAATACTTGTTTTGTTTTGAAGATCTTTTTTGTTGGGTCAAAAGTAAAACAAGTTTAGCCAAATGGAATATTATTTGTTTACTGAAATCAGTAAAGAACATGAAGACAATTAATTTCAAGTAACATTTGGTGAACTAACTCAACCCTGACATTTCTGCCATTGTGTTAGATGGAAGCTCTGCATTTGATGCTTTAACAGACTTCAAAACTTGACATTAGCTTCAGCCTTTCAACCTATAAACCTCTTGCTCCTATAAACCACTTGATTTTTTTCCTGTTTTTTTTGTTTTAGTATTTTTTACAAAGTGATTCAAAGTTTTTTAGGCCTGTAAACAAATTCTAAGATGTGATACTCCATTAGTTTTCCTGTATTACAAGCTCTGTCACAGTTGTTACTATATCTGTGTACAGGAACTGTGTGATATACTTCTTAATCACATTGCTGTGTAAATTATTAATTTTAAAATACACTCTGAATTATGGCAATTGAAGACAAACATGAAAATATATGAAGGTTATCTGAAAATACAGATAATTTTCATATAATATAGCTGCAAATCAATAAATATTAATTATTTTTCTGTATCACATTTCATTACTGCAAGTCAAAGCACATGAAATAAAGAAAATAATCACAAAAGAAGAGTGCATGTCTACATCTGTGCATAACTGATCATGTCTGACAGAAGCATAGATGATGTTAAACTTCCCAAGAGCAGAATCTACTGACAGAAATGTGTGAAAAAATATAACAGTGTCTGCTTTATTTTCTCTGAATGAGATGCAAGGATACACCAGGCTTTTGAGCTGAAGGTTACGTATTTTCCTAGTGTTCAAGTGATTGAAAGAGATGCAGATAGTTTTAAATGTACTAATAAACTTGCTTACCTTTTTATTGTATTCTCTGTAGGTTTCATTGAACCCTCCTGAAGCTATTTATACTCCTTGTATATAAACTGATATTGCTGCCCTTCTGAAAAACTGAAGGTTAATTAAAAAAAAAAAAGTTAAATATTCTTTAACTGCAAATCTATGCAACATTTTTTTCCTCATCTCCTCCATTTAAGTTGGAACAGATTCAAAGCTGGTTTAAAGGAAATACATAATGGAATGATACTTGCTTTGCCACCTCTGAAGAAGAATTAGTAATTTTTAAGACTGAGAAGCTACTCTGTGCAAGGCAAAGCAGCTCAGAGTACAGATTGCACCACTTTAGGCTTCCTCTTGACTTTGGGCTAAAGTATAATCAGTGAAATCAATTTTTAGAGAGCAAGGGTGATACTGAGCTTGCTTAATCTCTGTAGTGTACAGTGCAAACGTCTACATCTGAGGTCATCATCTAGAATTCACATGTAGTCAGCAGAGAGAAATTCTGCAGAGAAATTAGTATTGTCCTCAGGTAGGCACAGAAAATAAGTCAAGTGAATTGTGACATAGAAGTGCTTATTTCTCAACATGGATTACAGAAAGATCATGGAGTGACAAATTTAAATGGCAACATCTACATTTTAAGTGTCTACACATAGGGAAGATGAGGTCTTTTTTTGACCTATCTGTGAATGAATTATGGTGTGTGTTTATTATAAAGCATGCACACTTTTTTCTGTATGTTGAAAATATGAAGTCAGACCCTTTAATAATATTTGAAGCATTATCCATTTTAAATATTGTCTGTGTTTTCTGAACAGGTATCAAAATATCTTACTTTCATTTTGAATTTTTTTTTTTTCTAAAGCATTTTGGAGGTTTTTATGTGTCAGTGGTTCAACTGGTAGATAGTTTTCCACCATGTCTTGATTTAAGCAATTTTTATTGCTGTATGTCTCCTTCTGGCTCTCAAACGCAAACCGTGTTCCGTCCTTATTTCATTACCTGAAATTGTAGTAGTTCTTTCTTTTGTTCAGAATAATTCATCTAGAAAAGCATTATCCAAAGAACTGTTGTTTTTGCATAAGTATTAGTGTTTCAGTAGGTAGCTGGAAATTTTATTTCATTGTAGACAAAGGGCAGAAGTTTTACATCAGCTATATTGATGATATTTCTGTCATCAGTGAAATATATATTTGCAGTTCACCAAGGGGCTCAGTACAACTTTGAAATCCTCTAAAGGCTTGGGGAAGAAGGCAGCGATGCCACTTCAGGAGAAACCCGAGGGTCAAAACCCTATTAGTTGTAAGAATAACTTAACCAGTGAAAGTAGAAATTGTATGTTTAAACATAGAAATGGCTGTATGTTCTGTGATTCCCTTTTCTGATCTCTGCTAGAGGAAAGGAAGAATATGTCATGTGATTGAAGGAGCTTGAAAATGGTTTAACACCTTAAGTTGCTTCAGCAGAGGTGATCAGAGTCTTAACAACATAACAGTGCCACCACTAATGCTTCCCTTCAAGTAAATCTATTTTGTGATAGGGTAAGTCAAAGATACAGCCTTCTTTTCTGTTGTCTGCAAATTTTCTTCCTTTCTGTACACCTCATGGGAAAAATTAGAGTTTGACCCTACTTGCTCCATCCTAATACTCTATGAATTCATGAAAAACAAGGTGTAAGTATGGCATTAAGTACTGTAACCACTCCCTCCCCTTCCCCTGAAAAAAAGCACGCATAGCAACCAAGTCATCAAAGTTCATAGGCCTGAGCTGTGCTGTTTTTTGAATGATTTTGATAAGTTCTGCTCAGTGATTTCCTTTGGTTGAAGTTATTCATCTGTATGTGTCACTGACCCAGAGTGTATATGAGTAGTACGAATCTCTACTACAGTACATTCTGTCCTACTGTGTAATACGGTGTCCTGGTTTGTGTTAGAACAGAACTGATTTTGTTTGATGATTTTGCTTTCCAACTGAAGCTCCTCTAAGTAACAGCATTTTCTGTGGCTGGCAGTCAGTAGAGCATGAGAGTCTTAATCCCAGGATTGTGGGTTCGAGTCCCACACTTAGGACCAAATTAGATGTTAACAGTTAGGGCTGGATGGACCACTACCCAGTGGCAGACACTCTCCACTATTTCCCCCACAGGAAGGGAAAGGGAATAAGAGAGAGAGAGACTTGTGGATTGAAAAAACCCCCCACAACTAAAACTCCTTTAATGAAAAATAGTAGCAATAGATGAAATATATATACAAGTATATGCAAAACTGGCACCAAACCCATTCCCCACTTGATGGCGACTGTGTCACCATCCACACTGATACTGCAACAGGAGGTCTTCAGCAGCAGATGGGAGTCAGGTTGAGGGGGCTAGATCCTGGAGCTGGATTCAGGAGCAAGAGAGAAAGAAAAGCAGGAGCAGCAAAGACGGGCCCTAATAATCAAGCAGAGCAAGAAGTGAGAGAAGAGGGAACTGACCCTCAGCTTTATATTGAGTATGACATATATGGAATAGAATACTTAGTTGGCCAGTCACTTGTTAGGGTCACTTGTCCTGTCCACTCTCTGTAGGTGCAGACTTCTACTCTGCACCCCACAACATGAGACACAAGATTCAGCAATGGTTGTGGTTTACATACCAATTCTTGCCCAAATGTTAGGCCTAATAACTGCTGCCAGCCTTAGAAAATGCCATCACTTAGAGGTGCTTCATCTGGAAAGCAAAATCATCGAACAGAATCAGTTCTATTCTCACCCAAACCAGAACATGCAGTATTTCAGCTGTTTCCAAAACTCTAAGCTTTCGGCTGTTTTCAAAACTGAGGAAATTACCAATTGCTCTTTAAGTCACATTAGCAAAGTAGAGAAACTGGAATTGCAAATGACCCTTCTAACAATTAACATTAGAGGTTCTGAAAGTTGGCTGACTTAACAGAGACAGGTTCAAAGCTGTGAGTGAAAAGATACTTGAGAGAGTAGAATCAGTGGTGGAAAGTCTGTAGATCTGTGACTTTGCGAGGGATGCGTAGATAAGCAGAAAAATTCAAGGTGGTGAATAGAGACTCCCTGTACTAGTTTTTGCTCACAGCATCTTTTCCAAAATGTTATGTTCAAGATACTACTTTTATGAAATTGCTTTTCTTGTGTGCTGCATGTTGTGCTATGTTTGAAGTCCCTACAGGGACTTCAGTTTAATAACTGCACTGTAGATCTTGTTCAATTCCTTATAACTAAATTCATTCAAATATTTGGGACTGTTGCTTTTGGTGGTTGCTGTTGCTGTGCTCAGTTCTGACTCACCCATATGGAACTCAGAGGTTTAAATAGTTCAGGTGTCTGTACTTTGTAAACATATTTGTAGCTTAAGAGGTTACAGTTTAAAGCTCTTTGGGACTTTTTGGGCCATTTTTGTTTCTTGCTGGTTTTACTTGTTAAGGTTTCTCCAAAGATATGAAGTTTCCACTTAGAGAATGTGGTATTTATTAATATTGCATAGGTAGGTGTGATGAAACCTTCAGCACTATATAGTGTATGGTGTATACCTTAGACTGTCACCTGAAGAACTGTACTCTGCAGATGATATATATCATTGTAGGCTCACTTATCATTTTAAAATACAAGCAAACATCTCTACTTCAAAGCTAACTTTTGAGTGTTTGAAATAACAGAAGAGAGAAAGCTGTCCAGAAGTTCAGAGTGAAAACGAATTGGTATCTGCCATGTTTGGCAATGAGGATTGCAACTATTGGTCTAAGCTTCTTGTGCCTCGTATGAGTCATTGGTGCCAAAGTTTTTCCGCAATCTGTTTAACTGCTGTGGCTTTAGGAGGACAGAGGAGGAGGTCATTTGTCTTTTCAAAACTGTTTTGGGTATTTCCAGGCACTCTGCTTAAAGCTTGTTATTTCAACAGTAATGATAAACATGTAACATGCTTCCACAGAGAAAGTTTATCCTGTCTTGTTGAATAAATGTATAAACATGGCACTTGCGTGTGCCTATGCATTGTAAAGTGACATGCAGTAGCATTCGTTTTATTTCCAATGCAATAACAGTGCACCATTTCTGCAGCTGCAAATAAGGTCTTGGGTGAGTTTAAATAATGATTGACAAGAAAAAAAGGGATCAATATAAAGAAGCTTTTATTTGGAAGGAAACTGATTTTACTAATTGAGACATGAATTGATACTTCGTCCAATTTGTTGCTAACAGATTTAGTGTGATTCACTCAGGATTTAGTAATGATATGTTAATGTCTTAGTAGTTATGTGGATGTTGCTCTTTAAAGAATCAAATAAAATGTAACTTTCTTGTTCTTTGCAAAAATAACCATCTCTAAGACAGTCTTACATATTAACAAACTTCTTTAGCCTGGTAGCCCACTTGCCTAAAGTCTAAGTTCAGTTTGTGTAAAACTGTAAGCTGGATAGTTCATTTGTCTGCTAAATACGATCTTTCATTACCACTGTCTCCTTTCTTGTTTTAGATCTCACCACCATTTCCAGTGAAACACCATAATTTTATAAGTAATAACTGATATTGCATCAATCTTGTTTACTAGTAATATATAATGAAGAGTTAATGTCAGTATGTAATTTGATTTCCTGTTCAATTTCCATTTAGTTAAAACTTCAGCGGTGTAAGGACAGAAAAAATGCCTGTGAAGAGAGGAAAGAGAAGGTGGCTGAGATGGATGTGCCTAAGATTTAGTGCTTCTCTAAAGCGCATTTGAAAAAATGCTATTGTTTCCATGCAAGATGCATCTAGATGGGCTCTTCAAGCTACAAAGGAAGTTGGAGGCCATACTATTTTTTTATTTTTACCATGAACTTAGGATCATCACTTAGTTTTCATTCAAAATCTAGTACTTGGAAAAAATGGAGTCTTTGAAGTATTTTAGATTACGTCTTCTTGACATAATAACTATGATGTCACGGATGCTGACACAGCTAACTATGATGTCATGGAAGAATAATTAACAAACACAGACGAAATGACTGTTCTAATGAGAGAGATGATTCTAGATGTTTTAGGATCATGTAAGTGTATGGAGATGTATTCAGCTGGTATATTTAATTTTAGTTAAGATGATCACTTTGTGAGTAATGACTTCATATATACTGTAATTGCACCTCTGTAAGTGGATTCCTTCAGAAGGGAAATAGGATTACGCAATCCTTGAAGAAGTTTCTAGCTTTGTGTCTATTTTTGCAACTTTAAGGATTAGATTAGAATTACATGTAAATTGTAACAGAAATAAATAGCAAAGCAATGTGTGGCATTGGTAACCAAGCAGTCCAATCTGTTTCTCAGATTCCAGCTCTTTACTTATTTAAACTATGTAAAGTTTTTGCAAGGAAGTTATAATGTTTTGGTGAGGTTACAGGAACTCCCATGAAAGGCACTTTCAATCCTAACTTGTTTTAATAAAGATTTTATCTGAAAATTTCATAGGTGTTTGAACCAGCTCCAGCATTTAAATCTCACTGGCACTGGATTGGCATCCACAGGAGGGGTTTTGTGCTTCAGCAGGTATTATCAGACCAGAACTTCTGTCTTGCAGACATTCATGAGCTAATGAAAAGGAAGGAAGAAGGTGTTGTATCTACACAGATTTGAAAATAATTAACAGGAATGGAGAAAGGGAAAGCTTTTTTTTCTATTGGCAGTGGAGGTGCCCTCATATCCTAGGTCTAGTGCCTTTATGTGTAACATGGAAAGATTAACTGGTTTTCTTCATTGCTCCATCTAGATGGTTCAAGGGAAATACTTTCCTGTTTTCCATATATTTAGTGCTATGTATACCCTCCAGATCCTCTTTCCCTTGTATTTACATAAAAGTGGGAGAGAAAGAGAAACAGAACAGGGCACATAAGTTTAACAGTTAAGTAGGCCAAAGAGATGAGAAGCTAAATAGTTTATTTTACAAACCTTTTTGGCAACCAATTCCTACAGATTTTGTATTTCTCTTTTCCTAGATTCATACTATCTATGAGAATTTGCACCTTCCCTCTCTTGTGTCTTCGGAGGCATAAGCCTAGTTTCTGACATTTTAAGTGTCTTTTCTGTAATCGTGGAAATTGGTAGGCTGATCTTGTGCACAGGCATACCCCTCTTCCCCAGATATCCCAGAAATGCTGAATGAGGCTTTTTCTCAATCCAAAAATCATACCAAGGCTTGTATTTTGAGGTGTGCATTTAAATGACAAAGTGAAAATGCTGACTAATATAAAGAGTGAAATGTGAACAAAGAGACAGCCCAGTACAATGTTAATTAACTCTTTTTTTATTCCATTATCCTCATTCCTTTGAATTCAAACCACATTCTGTGAGTGATGGTGTAAAATGTAAAAATTCAGAGATTTTGGAAGTTGATCTATTTTGTAGTAGGTAGGTATTTTATGGTAGGCAAAGTCCAGTATTAAGTTTGGAGTTGTGTTTGGTTCAGGACACAATTTTGTGTCTTGTATTTTTCTGGAATGTAGTTTTTCAGATGAACTATTTCTTATTACTGACATAGGTGCTTGTAGTAGACTAGTCATGAAAATACTGTAATAAGTTGATTTGTCTTGGGTTTATGCTTTCAGACTCAGATGAAGTTGCTACAGTTAATTTTAACAATTACAAAGATTGAGAGATTTCAGACTAAAAGAGGTTCCATAGCTAAATTTATTATTGTACAGTAATTTATTGCTGTTTATCTGCAAATCCCTTTTAGAATTAAACTTAGAAATATTTTGAGTAGATTTCACATAAATAAGAAGGTAATTTGTATGATCTGTTGAGAATTTTATGAAGTGAACCCTGTCTGACTCTGGAGCCAAGAAACTGCTCCACAGGTGATGCTTTTTATTGGACAGAGTTTGAAGAAGTCACAGCTCTGTTCCAGATGCCTTTCATTTTAGCACAAATGTACTGAGGTGGTCGGTTGCCTTGCAAAGCTTTAAATAGAAAAATTGAACAGGTGGTTTGGGTTCAGGGAATAAAATAAGCTATATTGTTGCAGATAGGGAAAATTCTTTTCTCATTACACACTACTTGGATAGAATTAAGCAGACAGCTCATGCTAAGAAGTTTGAAACTCAGAGAATGCAACAGTTAAAGACAGACAATAAATGTAGTTTAATTGAGGAATGGACCTAAACAGTAGAGCAGCTAACTCAAAATAAAGAACCCAAAATACAGCCTCCCTTGACCCTATCACACCCCACTCCCTTCCCATTATGTCATCTTTGACAATGGAAATCTATTTTATAAACCAAGCATAATGATGACTTCATTTCTCTGATCAAAGTTAGTCATCTGTTTATTTTTCCAGGGTTAGTTAGCTTTACTCACATGGGATTACGTTAGCAATTATGTTTAGAATGAAATCTCTCTTCATTTTTAAACAGATTTAGGGGAGGAGAGAAGAGAAAAAATATTTGTTTGCCACTCAGTAATCCAATCCAAATGTTCAACAGGCCCTCTGTGGCAAGAGACAGCATGTGACTTTTAAGCTAGACTTTGTGCTGAAGACATTAGAACAATAAAACCTTAGATCACTAATATTTGAAGCATTTATTTCTCATTTGCTCACCATCTGCTCCAAGATTCTTTGGTTTATATTACACACACTTAAAGACCCCAATACTTTTTATACTGAAATTAAAAAAAAAACAAACCCTTAAAATCTGGTAACTTGGTCTGGGAAGTAGCACTACAAAGTGCTACATGTACTCTCTGAGAAGTTCAGATATGTTTTATGTTGGGTTTTTATTGTTTCATAGCCTATCATCCTTTTATTTTTTAAACAACAGTTCTTGGAGAAAATTGCATCTTTATTTTGTTATTTTTAAGTTACTTTTTTATTAGGTAATTAACTATATAAAATGAGCCAATAAATTAAGAGACAGCCTTAAGAGTAATTTTAGACAGTGCTGGTACATTAATATATTTTAATTTAGAAACTCCCAGACATGAATGAGTGTTATGCATTAAATTCAGCACCTGGTCACATGCATGTTGGAAGGTATCCAGAGACTGGGTGAGCAAAGACTGCCACTTCCTAGTTGTGCCACTGAAATGAAGTCCCTAGAGAAGACAATTGAATTAACACAGCATGTTTTATGTGCAACAAAAACAAACCCACCTGTGTTACTACTTTGCCTACAACTTTCAGAAGTTCAGTCAGATACACACTGCAGAGGCTGTGAATAAGATGATTTTTCACATTAAACATTTGTTATATCTTCATAACTATATTTTAATGTTAAATTTTAATACTAAATTTTAATGGTTTAATTATGTGCACATTACTATTACACTCTAAGAGGAATACTGTGACTTGGTACTGATGGCTGTTTTAAATGATAGATTTATAATTTGGTATTTTTTCTCATTGCTTAGGTTTTTTATTAGGCTCAGCTAAGCAAATTAGTGCTGTTGAATAGAAAAATACAAAACCTGAAAATACTAATCATTTTATTTTAACTCCAGTGTGTTCATTATGCATTTATATAAAGAAAACATTCATGCCATATCATTAGCAAACAAATAATAATCAGTCAGACATGAAGTATTATTAAAAGACAAGAAGATTTTGTGATGAAGACAGGAGAAATAATAGAAATTTGCAGAAGGCCTGTTGTTGTATCTTGTGAGGAATAGCTAGAAAATTAGATTAATCAAGGAGCAGACATTTGGAAGAAAGTTTGTGTGAATGCCTGACAGTCTTGCTCTTTCCCTCATTTCAAATGTTGGCAGGGTAGCATGCAGCTCCAAGGGAAATGTGCTCCTTTCATACTTGAGTAATTGATGAATTGTATGCAATATGCAAATGAGAATCCATAAATCTTATGAATGACAGCTTAATTTATGTGAGCCTTAATGAATGCAGGATTAGATTTTAATTAAATATCCTCAAAGGCACCCTGAGTAGTAGGTTTTTTTAGGCCTTGGTTTTTTTTAAGACTTGTTTCACATGCAGTGCATTTTATGAAAGAAGAAAATCAGGCAAAGAACTTAGTAGAAATGTTCTTGTGTTCCAATGATAAGCATTGTTCTGTTTTTTGAAGCAAACAATACTTCAGCTGATGATAAGCATTTAACAAAATATCTACAGATCTTTGTTGCACTTCCTACACAATTTTCCAAATTTGATTACCTTCAATTGCTACTGGCTTCTGATATTGTATGCTATTTTTAATTACAGGAAAAGTTATTAAAACTTTTCCAAAAATAAACGGTATCTACAGAAGAGTTCATTAAAGTTTGATTGGCTATATGAATGTTTTAAATGCTAAATCTGATTCCACTAAAATAAGGTGTTCCCACCCCATTTTGAAAATCGCATCTCTAGACAATACATAATGAGATAAAATGATAAATAACACAAGGTTGTAAATAACATTTAGCAAGCAGAGTTCTAAGATAAAAGTGTTCTGCAACAGTGCCTGCTATTCCCAGCTGTCTTTGGAATAAGGGGACTGATCCTGTTCCTCTCACACCTGTTTTAAATTAGCCACTAAGAATGTGGCTAGAATCTGAGTAGGGAGAGAAGGCTGAGCAAACTTCAGAAATCAAGGCACTGAAGTTGTGCAAGATGTGATTCCTCAGCCTTATTTCACTGATTTGAGTTTGTCTGTGTTACTTAGTAGTATTTACATGGCCAAACCACCAGTCCCTTCATTTAATTTTCTTCTGTCCTGTATGTGATTCTTGCTTTTTGATAAGACCAAAAGCCAGGGCCCCTTTTTGTTGACAAGGTCTGATATTTTTTGTGGTGGAGTTTACATCTATCAACTGTGAAAATTGTCTCTTTCAGAGAAAGTCTCTCAGTTGATAATTTTAATCTTCCCTGTGAAATTGAACAACTTCCCAAATTCTAGAAACTGAGCATTTTTCCTTCCTACTTACAGCAGTTTATCAGTAACACCCTTTCCAACTCTGAGTAGTCAAGATTGTTCCTCCTCAGTGTCTCATAGGTGCTGCTCTTCAAGGCTTTTCTCTGTGCTCTGGCGGCAGTAACAGCAACTGGGATGGTGTGCTGTTTCTTTTAGCTGAAGTAGTAGCAAGGACATGGAGAAGGGTAAGGAAGAATTAGTCCTTTCTGGTTAATGAGTAGGTATAGAGAAGTTCTGCACATCCTCTCATCTCTCAGATAGACTTCAAGTCAGCTCTGGGCAGGCATGGAGAACCTCTGAGAGGTGTGGACTTCATAGTGCAGCAGTGCTTACTTCCTCTGGATGCTTCTGCATAGCTAAGAGCATAAATAAAAAAACTATACAAGAATGTCAGTAAAAGGTGTAGGTCAAATTGACAAGATGTATCCCAAGGGCCTGGTGGCATTCTGGTTTAAAGGGAAGTAAGGTCATAAATAGCTGAACAATGTATGCAAAGGTGTAATCTGTGAAAACTCTACTGGTATTGGTGGAATGGTGGCAAATATGATGCTCAGGGTCCTAGAGGATGTTTAGAGAACTACTGACCAGGAAGTCAGGATCTGTACTTCACAAACAATTAGAAAGAATAATCGACAATTTATCTAATCGACATTAGATAAATATGATGTACTGGGGAAAAGTTAACACTGCTTCTCTGTATGGAAATTCTAAAAGGATTAAGGAGTGGAGTTAGAAGGTCAGAATGGAGCATTCTTCCAAAAAGAGAACTAGAGGTCATCAAATGAAACTAACAGATTGTAGATTTAACAACAAAAATTGAATCATTGCGTCACACACTTCATACTTAAGTTGTCAGGTATGCTGCCACAGGACAGTATAGGTGCCAAAAATTGATGGAGATTCAGAAAATTACAGTTAAAGTTTAGGTAAGAAAAATCCACCAGAGACAGTAAAAGATCATTGCACAAGGTTCTGGAAATCTCTGGGATGCAAATTACTGGAGGCTGGGAATGTGTGCTGATACTGTATCTCTATATGGTTTTCCTTTTCTTAGGCATCTGGTACTGGTGATCATCAGAGACAGGATACCTTGGTACATAGCTCTTTAGTTTCAGCCAGCACAGACGTTCTTTGGTTGCTGTGATATGTGCTGCATCCCTTGCATATCCCTAGAGACCTGCATGAGATATAAAGAGGAAAACCAGAGCCTTTGTAATTGAGCGCCCACTCTCGAAATTCTAACAAGCAGATGAATTCTCAAATTATTGACAGGGAAGGGAAAAGAGGAAGTGGGGCTGACATGAAGAACAGCATATTTGTAGAAGACTGTATTTATTGACTACTATCCAAATATAGATGGTTGCTGACTGCAATTTAGACACAGTTAACACTTCTGGCAATTGGTTAAGAAGGAAGTTTCAGTGGATAATTAATACCAAATTGGGATGTGGATGATGTATTTTTGGACAGCTGAAGAAAAAAGCAAGAGATAAAGGTGATTTTTGTTTTTGTTCTCCCATTCTCCTCTGCTGAAATGGAACCTAGATATGTGTCCTTTTCAGAACTGTAGGTAATTTGCTGCACTTTTATGTTTTAAGGAAGGGCGTCAGAAGACATCTTTTTTCCAATTATTTCATACGAATGCCAACATTTTATTTTCACAAACTCCAAATGGTACTGTGTCAACAAAAGGGTGCATGAGTCCCTTCAGCTCCATGAAGAACTTAAATAAGCAGGTCCAGTAATGACCCTGTGTGTGGTAATAGTTTATTAGTTAATGAACTAGCAAAAGAGGGGCAGGGAAGATGATCCTTTCTCTATGAGCATAGTCGTTTGCAGGAAGTATGTTTAATTCAGCCGTTATTTGCCTAGAGACTCCATTCTGGCTAGTATGACTTCCATTGTGAAGTGCAAGTGATATAGGAAAATGGGAAAAAAAAGTCCCAACTTTTATAGTGATTCATTTAGCATAGGTTTAGACTGGATTTGCTAGTGGATGCATACAAAATAGAAAGACCAGTAAGCCCTCTAGAGAAATAAACAAATAAGGTAGCTCAGCACCTGAAAGCTCTGATTTCTTCCTGTGTGAAGATTTATGTCTATATATCTGTATACATACATTATATATATAGACAGTTTCATATCTATTATCTTCCTGTATTTCTTCCAAAGGAAATTGGAGAAATTCATACGAGGACTTTGAAGCCTGTAGTTAGAATACATGCATATATGGCACGTGTATTTTATTCACAGAATCATTACTGTTGGAAAGGACCCTCAAGATCATCTAGTCCAACCGATAGCCCTATACTACTCTTACCCCTAAATCATCCCTTGAAGAAACACATCTATCCTCTTCTTAAAAACCTCCAGGGATGGTGACTCCACCACCTCCCTGGGCAGCCTATTCCAATAGCTAACCACTCTTTCAGTAAAAAAATTCTTCCTAATATCTAATCTAAACCTACCCTGGCTCAGCTTAAGCCCATTCCCTCTAGTCCTGTCACTAGTCACAAGGGAGAAGAGGCCAACACCTGCCTCCCTAGAATGGCCTTTCAAGTAGCTGAAGAGAGTGATAAGGTCTCCCCTCAGCCTCCTCTTCTCCAGGCTAAACAAGCCCAGCTCCCTAAGCCTCTCCTCATAAGGCCTGTTTTCCAGACCCTTGACTAGCTTAGTTGCCCTTCTCTGCACCCTCTCTAGGAGCTCAATGTCCTTCCTAAACTGCAGTGCCCAAAACTGCACACAGTACTCGAGGTGTGGCCTCACCAGTGCCATGTACAGTGGCAAGATCACCTCCCTGCTCCTAGTGGTCACACTATTCCTGATGCAAGCCAGGATGCCATTGGCCTTCCTTGCGTACTGATTTTATTTACTTCCTCTTTCTATGCTAAATACAAACACTCATTTTGATCTTAAAAGTAAAAAGGATAGATGAAGGTGAAAGAAAAGGGAGTCTTTGAATTAATAACTATGAGATCCAAATAGAGTTCCACATGATAAAATGTCTCTGTAATCATATTTAACAAAGTATAATTCACAGCTCAGCTGTATGCTACAATTAGCATCAGATTCACTGCCTACAATGCGTAAGATTTTTAAAGAAGATCTATATGAAGTCTACAACAAATAAATTGTTTAAGTGCATATATGTATGGATTCTCTGCAAAGCATGAATTTCATGTTGTGCAAGGAACCAGGCCCAGTGTATCTGCTGTAATTGTGAGAGGTAATTATAAGATCTCCTTGAAAAGGACGTTTTTACAGATCTCGGTTTGGCTTTCAGCATTTATGAATGTGAATTGACATCCTCAGCACAGTGCCAATTCCGCATGACTAGATTCATTCCACAAATGGACTTTGAATGGCTGCATATATACTGCTAAACTCAATGGGGCAGGGTTTCGTGCAAGCATCCGTTGTTAACCTGGTGTGGTTTTGGGAAGAAGGTGATTTTAGATGTGTTGTGTTATTTGGCATCCTGACCAGAGAAATAAGAGTCTGATTTATTTACCAGTATAGACAAAACCAAGTCATTTTAGACTCAGGTTAGTTTTTAACTGACTGGATCTCGGGGAAAATTGCCACCCTGGTTTTCATGAAGTGAGGAACCACTGATTTTTCCAGTCCCAAAGAGCAGAATCATTCTGCTGCACCTGTTCTTGGCTGCAGAGGGAGCAGAAAGACCTCCGTAGTGCTTGAATCCCTTAGCCTCTAGATCACATTTCTGGACCTATTTACAACCTGACTGAATTAACATTATAAAGAGAACTTTCAACCCACTCCTCCTAATACATTTTCTTTCAAAATCCATCCTCTCCCAGTCAAAAGAAACATAACAATTTTTTTTTCAGGCAGGAATTAAGCCTCCACCTTGATAGTTGAGAGTTTTACTGATTTCACAGGGAGGAAGCCTGAAAACTAGCTGAAGTTAATCACTGGCCAATGTGACTGTGCTCATGTAGTGAAGATGGACACCTTATACTGTAATAGCAAGTATGTAGCGATCACATCAAGGAAACTGTCCTCATCTCTTCCTCAGCACTGATGAGACTGCATGTGAAGTACTGAGTTTGGGCTTCCCGGTATGAGAGAGGTGCATGTAGTGGAGCAAGTGTAGTAGAAGCCACCAAGGTGAGCAGGGGCTGGAGAAAATGGTCTGTGATGACTGGCTGTGGGAGCTAGGGCTTTTCTGTGTTGACATCACAAGACAAAGGGAGTGTTTTGTTGAGGTCTTCAGCTACCTAAAAGGAGGATATAGAGAATATAGAGCCTGACTTTCCTCAAGGGAGTGCTGCAAAAAGTCAAGAGGATGACATCCCAAATTGCAAGAAGGAAAATTCTGTCTGGGTAGAAGGAAAAAATGAATTCACCTTGAGAGTCCTTAAACACTGGAACAGATTGCCCAGGGTGGTTGTGGGTTCTCTAACCTTGGAAATACTGAAAGCTCACCTAGACAAGACCCTGAATGACCTGTTGATTTTTTCCTGAATGAGGGTTGCACTAGGTGATCTCCAGAGATCCTTTTGAAACTAAAATGTTCAGTGATTCTGAGTTAGGACTAGATCTTCCTTGTGCCTTCTGTGTTTGTCTTTTGCCATAACTACAGTATTTACAGCTAATTTGTGTTCAGAGTCACTTTTGATTCTGCTTCTCTGTTTTAATTTTAAAAAGCTAGTTTTGGTTAAGTTTTAAGTGTCATTTTGTAATGTCTGTACTTCTTCAACCACCTTGTCAATCCATCTTGTTTCAGCTTGGTGTGTAACAAATGTTAGAGCAAGCAAAAAACTAATTTAGTTTTGTTGAACTTTTCATTTTTTTAATGTGCTCAGCTTTTAGATGGGGAGCAATAAGAGTCACTGGAACATGTTCTAAAAGTTTGGAATATATGTCTTGATTTGCATACATTATCTGATTGCTTACTTTTGCTCTAGACCTCTGTATGTTCACCTCTAAAGAAGTAAGTGCTACTGAGTTGTTTGATTTAGCATTTGATTTTGCCTTGATGGGATTTCAAACACAGAATGTGTTCTTGCATACACCAATAGTATTGACAGCCTACAACATATGCGTTGCACGTAAAGGATTGTGAACAAGTTACTGTAGGTGATACTGTCTGTGGTAAAATGTCATAACCCACCTAATAATGTGATCATAACTGACATGGGAGATGCTTTTGTAATGTTTACAAAGCCATGATAAGGTGGATTAATATGGCAGTTAGATTTTAAGCATCTAAGTGAAATCTGTTTGAACTGTTATCAGTGATGGTTGATTAAAGGAAACTCTTAATAGAAATCATAGAAGAACTCTGAAATTAAAAACAGTTTGAAGGTATTATAACAATTGTTGAAGGTGTTATAACTGTTTTGGACAAGTCTTTGAAGTGATTATGTGTTTTCATAGTTAGGTCATAGTGTCCCATGTCATTACATATGTATGAGTTTTAGTTTAGGGAAAAAATGAAGCAGATGGCTTAAGTCGTACTTGATTTATGCTATCAGTACACATTTCAGTGGATAACTGTGTTTGTATACACCATTTTAAATTAATGTTGCTTGACCTGTTTCCTTTGGCTGTGGAAAAGGTACACTGATACTAGAATTGGGCTTTCATTCTTCTAGTTAGCTGTGCTATGGCGCATGAATGTACTTCCAGTGCCAGCGTCAGTATTATTTTAATGTGTTATTTAATGCCAGGATAGTATTCAACTGGTGTTTGTATTGTAAATCCTACCATTATATTACAATTATTGTCAAAACTGAGTATCAGACTCCAGGCAGTGTTGGAGAAGCTGAAGGAACCTGAATAAACCTATTACTGTTAAGTATGTAGTCACCATATCCCAAATGCATACCGAGTTACATTACTTTCCATGAGCCCTCTCTTCATCCTTCAGTCCTCTCTAAGCTCCAGAGGCACATGTATGATGAAGATGAGGGGAGGGATGGCCTTTGTGCACGGCTTCAGTAACTAGGGAGCTCACTGATTACAGACACATCATACCTCATGCTATACTTATAGCGTTCCAGCTACTCAATCAGTGCAAATACTCATCTCAGTAAATGCAGAATTAATACCTTATTGGTATGTAGAATATTCCATGAATTGTTGCAAAATGTAATCAAAACAAGCAGAGTCCAAACATGTATCAAAAAAAATCAGGCAATGATCCTGCTTTAATTTTTTCCTGTTTAAAAAAAATACAAATAAGCTGTAATTAGAGTAAGCACAGATAACTAAAATTCATACTGCAGCAGTGGATCCAAATAACAAAAACAAAGCCCTTGGTATTGTGAAAATGCTCCAGAGATTTTTCTTTTCAACCTACTGCATTGGGAACAATTTCAGTTGCTGGCTAAAGCAGAGACCAGCACTGGTGTGTCAGTTGCTGTGGAGAATGGAAAGGTTTGTTATGGAAGGGTTTAGAGTGGAAGTTCTGATATGTAGTAATGCTGACAAATGGCACATATGGAGAAGTGTTAGATCAGAAGGTTTGAGGCATTTGTTGAGTAATCAAAATGTAGTAATTATACATCCAATTTGGTGTTTTTAACGGCTCTTGACTTGCCTGCATCATAGAGGACTTGGTTGGCGCCAGGTAGGCTTGGCAACAGCTCTGAAAGGTATGAGTCATGGGAATAGTTGGCAGATCTAAGAGATACTAGTACATATCTGAGAAGAAAATATTTCTTGACCTCTTTCAAACGAAACACTGGCAATGTAAAGATCAAAAGTTGTATCAGTTCCAGCCTCTCTTCTATCCACGTTTTGAATATTTTCAATTTCACAACATCCTGGATTACCTGCTTGTTAAATGACCATCTAAATTGAAAGTAAAGATTATGAAAAGTCAGAATATATTTTTGACATTGCTAAGGTAACTGTTGTCTTGAGGTATCATGATAACTTGTATTACCCTTTTTGGATATCTCTAGCCAGTACAATGCAACAATTTTGTTTTGAGATTTGTTTAAAATGGAAGATTTATAACTTTATTATAAAGCAGACTGATGTAGAGAAGCTGGAAGCTGCTATGCAACTGCCTTTGGCAAGAGACAGGAAATTTTTCTCACCATGCTGCTGCTGCTGTAGGCAATATGGGAATACCTGCTATGATTTACTTAGAAAATGTTATGAAATGCAACCTTAGAAAATTTCACAGGTACCTACAAATGAAGTTGCAGGGACATGAAAAAATATTTCAGTCTTCTTGTAACTGTTGTTTCAGAGCAGATGAAACAATCATTGAGCAGAAAACATTTTTAAAAATCTATACCCAGAGCACTTGAATACAAAATTAAATGCAGTTCTACTTGCCTCATATGCTTTTAGTTTGTGTTTACTTAACTGTTTTCTCAATTTCTCTCATCCTAATATTGGGTTAGAAGTTTCCTGGAACCTACTGCCATATTAATTAACTCATTAAGAATTTGATATGAGATTTATGGACTGTTCTTTTACAGTCATTGCTTCACAACCAGCAATAAATGTAGTAGAAAAGCTAATTTTTTAAATTTTGTGCAGAGTGCAGTCAACCAGGTTTTGTGTAAAATTTTGGTTACAAATTGTTACTCTTTGAAGAAAGAGCTTGATTTCAGAGTTTTGGAACAACACATTTATTACCGGAATGAGTAAAAAATGCCAACAACGTACTTTTGAAGTCCTACAGTTCTGGAGCTTCAGTAGACTAAAATATATATTAGGTTTTATATTCTCTTCCAATACTCAGTTTGTGTTGTTGCACCAAGGCTCCTTCAACATACTTCTCTCCATATACATTTCTTAAAGTTTCACATGAACAGAAGAAAATAACTGTTAAATATTCTTTAGGTTAGGTCCAAGTTTATTGTGGTTCAATTGAAACTTTAAAAAAGCCATCCTGTGCAAATGTGTATGAAGATATTGTACCCTCATTTTTAAAATAGAGATGCTATTGGTTAATGGGGAGCTTTGCCTTAGAATTATTGGTGTAATATACCTCATGGAGGTCCACTAATTGATTTGGCCATGATAACCAAACTTCTTTTTCATGAATTTTCTTTATTGTTTTGAAAAATGTATGAAGAATGCATTTGGTGCTTTGCATATGTGCTGCTTTCTATATATACTACAAAATGCTGACAGGATAATGATAAATTTCCTTCTGGCATTGAAGGGCTGTATCTTGAGGTGACTTTTCTTCTTTGGTTTATTCACATAATGCCATTAGCATTGTTTGTTACAGTGTAGGATATTTATAACAGGAAACATCTGTGGAGCAGTAATAAAGAATAGTCTTCGTAAAGCAGTTTTACATTATCCTTCTACTAGTATCTGATAACAGTCACATTTATCTGGGTGTAGGAACGTTCTGACAGGTGTAAGGAATAACTGATTGATATAAACTCACTACTGCATGAAAATGAATCTTTTGATAAAGACATCTTAGTTAGAACTGATAAGTAAAGTACAGAGAACATAACTGTCTGCTATTATGTATCATTTTATTACCTTTATGTTGATCTTGATCTTTTAAATGGATAGTAAAGCATTGACAAAAGATGACTGAATATAGACATTTGTATAATGTACCTTTAGCAGGAGCATAATCTTTAGATCAAGGACAACTTAACAGGCAAAGGGCTCATAATTCATTAAAATAGAGACACTATCTAGTTCATAACATGGAAAACTTAAGCAATGCGCTATTCTAAGGATTCAAAATTAATACCTTTTCTATTTCTTTAAAATATAAGTCTATTTAGGTTTTGATGGATTGAGAGGCAGATGAAAGCATTGACCAAAAATTAAAAACAGTTAAGAAATTTATTTCCTGATTTAACAGTTCCCAGAGCTTTTATGGGCATATCCATGTTAATATCTCTCTCATATTAAGTTTTGAGCAGATGGATGTCGTGAAAATTATTACTTCATTTAATAAGATAGAAATAAAAGTCTTTCTCCACTTATGTGTTTTCTGTGAACATGTTTTGACTGTATTATTATTAATACAGTATTCTGGTACTTTAAAGAAGAAAATAAATGGGAATTATAATAATCTGAAATCCTGTCAAAACTAGAAATTATCGTCTTGTTTATGCAGTGGCATCTTGCATCAGCATGTTGATGGAGTCAGAATAAACATCAGGAACCTTAATATTTTGGAAAGCATTTAATTTCATATAGAAATAGGGTCATTAAAAATAGCTACAAAAATGGTTATTAATAAGAAAATGTAATAGACCAAAGCACAAAGAAAGTATACACTCATAGTATTTTATCATAGATTTGATAGTATTTAAAAATGTTTGTGTAAATGTATGTCTTCAGACAACATTAATTTATTTAGTAAAAAATATACAAAATCCAATCTTGTATGCTTTAAGTAGAGTCTTTTTGGTATTCGGTATATGAATTACTGAATAACCTTGCATTAAAACCTATATATTCTCCTGTGTCTGAGGCTAGAACTGTAACTGGTGTACTACTAAGGTGGAAAAGGGAGTAACAGATCCTAAAAATTAGCAATAATTTGTGCTATTTCTTAACCACTTTGGATAGTTCTTTTCAACTTCTATTTATTTTAAAAGTAAACAAGAAGGAAAAAAAATTGCTATTGTACATCTTGATGAACTTCACATTATTGTTTTAAAGTAGTAAAATTTTAGTATTACATATGCGTGAATGAATGTACATGTGAATGTTGCATTTGTCAGCTCATCAGAACCTGCTGAACTGCATGAGCTATGGTAATCTGATTCTTTCATTTACTATTCTTTTTTGAATAAAAATAAGAGGAGCGTGGTTTTATGGAACATGCTCTTGATCTGAGATTCACCCTTTCAACTGTGCAGTGAAAGTGGCCTCTCAAATCACTAGTAGAACCTTGACATTTTGTTTTTAATCAAAGAGATCTTCTGTCCTAGATTTAAAGAAACATATGCATATGAGTAATCAGTTTTGTTCTGCACTTAGCACTTGTCTGAAATCACTTGTTCATATGCTGGAGAAGTTCACATACATCTTGTATGCAAATTATTATCTTTTAATCGGTTTATGAATACAGCAAGGTTGAGGTAACAGAGGTCTGAAAAGATTAACATTACATTATCTTCATTTTTGTGGGGTTAAATTAAAACTTTCAGAGCATGCTAATATTAATTGTGGTCAACTTTCCATATTTTTATGGGAATTGAAAAGAAGAATGCTGTGGAGTTGCCTCTTCAAAAATATAGCAGTAGCACCTCTGTCCAGGATGGTGCATCAGTGTATCAGTGAAATTTTCATATTTAAGAAATAAGACTCACATGGCTCTTATATATTCTTGTCTGTTCAGGCCAGTAATAAAATTTCACTGGCATCACTTGTCAGGAGAACTATGTGACTGTGTAGGATGTTCTGCAATCTTTGAATCATATCAGCGTATGTGTAGTTCACTTTATTTCTTCTCTTAAGATCTTGTTCCTTCTAATACCTGTTTAGTATGTGTGTGTTGGTTTAGTATTTATGTTCTGAGCCTAACAGCACTGGTGACATAATATTTTAATTTTTAATTTTTTATCTTTAAAATCCAAGGGGAGTTACATTGATAAATTCAATTTTTCACATCATAGAAAGTATCATCCCCATTGATGATACTTACAGACTTGATAAAGAGGCTGAAGTCTAAGTAAACAGAACAGCTGAATGTCTGTTACAATTGAAGTCACAGTTCCTGTAACTAATGAATGAGACTTACCAGATATGGGGATAGGGGACTTGGACATACATAGCTGTTAATCTGACACCTTCCATAAAACCAGTAATTTTCTTCTAAAAGTGAACGTTTGAAACACAAAACAGAAAAAACCTAAACAAACCCAGATTAACTCTTTACTAGAGACAGTACTTTTAAATTTCCAAATGTAATTTAGCTTTTTGAAATAGTTTCTTTCAGAAAGACATACAAAATTCTGGTTTGAAATAGTTCCACCTCTGTAATACATCTTATCATTAGAGTGCTGGCACATTTTAAAAGTGAAACTTAAAGAGGAAAAAAAAAAAACAAAAGGAAAGAAAAAGGAAAATCCTGTAATCCTGTAAAAGTATAAGGAAGAAGCAAACCAAAACCAAACCACACAGCTGACATTTTAGAATTGTTCAGTGGAATTGCATCCTGGCACAGGCTGATTGGAATAAATGAACCTCTCCTGACCATTGACTCTCACTGCTTTAGAAGCTGAATTCTGGAAGCATAACATGTGTTAGCTTTGGTGCATTTTTTTTTTTTTTTTTTATATTTACAGGTCTTAGCAATATCTGAGAGACCTTGTTTTCATTTCTGGTCACCACCTCAGCAAACTAATCAATGAGGCATGAACTGCTATCTGCAGAGAAAGAAATGAAAAATAAACCAAAGATAATCCTTCAGTTAAAAGGTTATTCTGTGCGATAAAAGCTATTTTGTTAATTTATTTACTTACTGGTACAGTGAGATAAAGTGAAGGAACAATTAGGGAATTCTAGTTGAAAGGATTTAAAAGGGCAATGACGACTTAATATTTTAGGTTATTTGATTGACAATATAGTTATGCAGATTTCTTGAGCTAAAAGAAATAGTTTTCAGTGAGTCAAAATTCTGTTTGATTCAATTAGTGTTTTCTGCTGTTTGTATTTTCTCAGTCAATCATATCTTCATGGTCACAAATAGTTTTAAACTGTATTTTTTATTTTTATATGGTAATTTGGTTAAACTAGCATAATAAGATGTTTTGTTTCTATAAGGTATCTGCAGTAATAATTGTTTCCATATTTTATCTCTGTTGTTAATATTTTCATATTTCCTGTTCTTCAAAATGTACTAAGATACATAAAAACCCCATTGAGTTTGACCTTTATGTAATCTGGTAGAAGGATATTTGTAGTTTGTAGAATATTATATATTGTTTAACTGAAAGTCATTAAAAATTACTTCAATATTCAGATAGCTACTTCTGAATATTTAAGAAAATGATTAGTAATTCTGTAGATAGTATGCTGTGGTAATAGTTTAATTTTTCCCAGTTTTTTTATATTTAAAAAAAAATTATTTCTTAAATCTTCCCAGTGTATAAATCTGTATTCTGGGATGTAATTTTGTTTACTTGTGAACAATATTATAATAAAATGTATATTTCACACTTGCAGCTCTACCCATTCACTTGTATTTTGAGAAGGAGAAATACATAGGGATATCTGGCTTTCTCAAGTCTTTTGAAGGGTTTGATCTGTGCTTGGGAAAAAGTAACACAGTGAGCTGTCCCTTCACCTTTTGGAAAGTTTTGTAGCATCCTGAACGTGCAGAATAATCTACCTTTAAGAGATTCAATCTGTAGTTGTTGCTACTTTACAGCTTCTGTCATTTTACAGGACCGAGGAATATAATTACTCAGAAATTTTCTTTTTTTCTTTTAGATCCTAATCTTTTCCAGTACATGAGGATTGGTCTTTCCTTTTTTATTCTACTTGAAGAGCTGTTTTGCACTCTACTGTTCTCTCTCCCCTTCTATATTCATGAAGTCTACTTTTTTCCAGAATCATGAATTTTTTTTTTCCTAGCACAAGAAGAGAAAATATTACATGTTGCTCAGTTCTATTTTCTCTAATTTCTTTTAAGTTTTCAAGACATTGACCAAGGTTTTGCAAGTTATAAGCACTTTTACACATACGGATGCAGACACAGGTTGACCATATCGTCTATGAACTATCATGGTATGATACAGTTCCCAGAAAAATCAAAGGGAGTCTTTCCTTTGATTACAAAGAAGAGGACACATGAACACTGTTGCCTACAGGGGCACAGTAACAGTGTTGGAAGGATGTCAAACAGGTCCTCTTTCATATGAAATCCAGGTGTGGAGATTCTAATAAATTCCTGTGGAACCTGTGCTCCATGCTACAACACAGAGGCTCTTTCATGGTTCTGAGCCTGTGTTTCCAAGGGAAACATTTCAGTTTTCCTCCTCTCTTTGCTCAGTGCCTCCTCCTCGTGGAACTGGCACATCTGCCACACCTTAAAATTTTCTGAAGAATTAATAAAATCACTAGAGGCAAATCAGATTAAATAAATTCAGCTTGGCTACTTGGAAATAAAAATGGATAGTGAAGGCTCAGTCAAACCACTTTAGAGTTTCTGAAAAAAGAGGGTGAGGGGGAGAAATGGAGAGCTTGGAGAAAAAAGTGCTAAACTGCACTTGGAGGAAGAGTGTTATTACAGACAAAGACTGGAAAAATGCAATGAAATAGGCATTTTCCAACTTAGTAGTCACTGGCTGCATTTCACAAAGTATCTTTTCTCACTCTTCCCTTGCCCATAAAGCATCATTTTTCCTATTTAAAATCTGTGTTTTTCATAACATATTAACTCATATGATATCATTATGGTTTAGAAGCTGTTCTGAAGAACTACTGTCTGGTGTGTCCAGAGAAACAGGATGCTAAAGAAAGATATTGCTGTTACACATGTGTGCTGAAGTTACTAACATTTAATATTTACAGTGAAGTAATAAACTACCAAGTTTGATTCTCATTTCGGTAGCTTATTTTGTGCCTTGTGCAATACAGGATTGCCCCTGTTTATTGTGACTTTATTAGATGAAAATTCATATGCACATGCAGAATGGAGAAGTACAACAAATTAAAGCTAATTTGACTTAAGTGTTTTTAGTGTTACGATTGCGGTGCATGCCAGCATAAACTTTAGTAGGTTCTCATTCTTAAACAAGTTTAAGTCGATATAATCCCATTTTGGGCTAGAGTTTGTTTTCTCTTTCTGCTCAGAGTGGTCACAGACTGAACTTGATTGTAACTCAGAGAATTAAGTTCCTGTACATAATTATTGTGAAAGATGTGGTACATGATCAGAGCACGTGTACTGAGTGTAGGCAGTCTAAGTGGAGTGGTCACCACCTTCTTTGAAAATATTGTTAGAGAAAGAGAATAAATGTGAGAATTGTTGAATCATAGAATCATTTTGTTTGGAAAATACCTGTAAGATCATCAGGTCCAACCAGAAATGTAACACTGTGAAATCCACCACTAAACCACATCCCTAAGCACCATGTCTATGTATTTTTTGAATACCTCCAGGGATGGTGACTCAAGCACTGCCCTGGGCAGCCGGTTCCAGTGCTTGACAGCTCCTTGGTGAGGAGGTAGAGGTGGAGATCCTCTGCTCTCCCATTGCAACAGCCTTGTGGTTGAAGTAGGATGTGGAGGACCCACTGGGTAGCAGTAAGGTTGTCTATCTGAGAAAATGCAACAGGTTGGTCAGAAAGAAGACTAATCTTACAAATAGGCCACACTTATTCTGAGGTATGACACTGTCCAACCCTGTTAAAGCTTTTCAGGTACGTGGAAGGAAATAAAAGATTTCTTGCACAAGAGAGAAAAATGAGAGTGAGTCTGTGTCATGATGATAAGGGCATTCACCTGTGAGGCGAAAAAGTTGAATGCTAATCTGTGCTTTAATAATGTTTTGATGTAAATTAAGCAAAATCTCCAGAGAACAGCCAGAAATCCTCCTCCCAGGTGAATAGTCTTAGTAATGTTACATTTATTCTGAATAGTCTTACTAATGTTACTTTTTTGGTTTTCTCTTTGTAGTTTAGTAGATCTCTGAGTCTCTTTCAGTCTCAACATTATTATCCTGACCTGCCTACAGGATGATGATTAATTTTCTTTTTAAGGAAGTAGAGTTTTATCCCTCTGCTTGGATTGAGTCTTTCTTGGACTGTCTTAGACAGTCTTTCTGTCTGTGTATTTCACAGTCTGGCTAAGTAGTCTATACTTTAGATTACTTTATACAAGTCAGTAAGTGATGACTTCTCTTTCTGTAGTAGCTGTGTTAAAGGGTGAGAACTGTAGCTGCCTAATAGTTACACAACTAGGGTCTCTATATAACCACTGTCGCCACAAACACATCTCAAAAGTGTCACCTTAACATAGATGAGTTAAAAGAGAAGGGGATGGATGGATCTTGGAAGGTATCTCTCTGGAGAACCATCATAAATTACTAACTGTGTCTGAATAGTTATTTCTAGAAGATTTAAGCTGGTTAAAATTATTATTTCTCCTTAAAACTTTTTTTTTTTAAATGAATGTCTGTAAATAAAAAAGTTTGTGAAATGACTAGAATATGTTGTAATGAAATGTTTTCTGTTTAAAGATTGACTTCTTCATAATGTTAAAATACATTTTACTTGCTTTTTGCTTGAATATTTAAGCCTAAAAGTCATCTATTCAGCTACCAAAACATAACAGTATAAATTTGAAACATCATCACAGTCCTTTAAGAAATGATGGGAAAGGGTGCCATGTCTAATACATTATTTATCAAGCTACGATTGCAGGAATAACAAATATCTTAATTAGTGGAATTAATCAATTATGTCTTCATACATTAGTTGCCTGTAGTGCTCTGTAAGAAAAAAAAAAAGTTTCTTCTGTTATTCTACCTTTTAAAAATGTGGTTATCATGCTCTCCTTCTTTCAAGCATTTAGAACAAAGTCCTGATAATTTAATTACATGCCTCATTCAAATGCAGGATCATATGAACCTGTAATGGCTCAAATCATCTGTTTACTAATAATCCATCCAGTAGTGCTTTTTTTTTTTTTTTTTTAAGGGAGAGGGGAAGGGAGAACCTTATCTGCAAATTCACTTTGGTACAATATTATAATTATAAAAGAATAACAATATAGGTGTACAGTCTGCCATTTAGTTTGATGTTTTTGGGTGCATTTAAGCTATTGAATTAATCTCACTTTTAAACAATAGAATATAATACTTTAATAGCTTGCCTTTGCAGTGGCTTTGTGGGATGCTGAAATTAGTATTATAATGCACTGTGTATAGTTTCTGCTGAATCTGATTGCTTTAGCAGCAGTCAGTTTGATAGTATCAGGTTCCAGCTTGCATTGCTGGGTCAACATGGACTCAGACCATTAAAGGAGAAAGGTTCAGGGAAAGTTCATTTCTATTGTTTTGCCATGGTTACAAAACAGAAAAAAAAGGAGAAATCCTGCATTTGTAACATATTGCTTCCTTGGGCCCTGAAGGTAGTATGATCTTTTTTTCTCTTAAATTGAACACAGAAATACAAACCTCCTGATTATCTATAATGTAAACAGAAGAATATTTTCTGATATTTTTAAAGTAAAACACAGATGTTCTGCATTGGCTGCTGATGTCATTAAACAAAATGTTTGTATTCATTTAATTTGATCTTCCAAAACGTTAGCATTTAAATTTGTTACTAGGCCAATAGAAAAATTAATGCTTCATACCGACTGTTGTAATACTGACTTCTATTTACGTAACGTTCACTTTAATTAACTTACAGTAAGCTGGTTGAAATCAGTATTTTTGCTTCTTCTTTAAAATATAACCTGCCCATTGAAGCAATTTATGTTTATTGTGGTTAGAAAATAAATAAACATTTTCATGAAAAAGCATGATCTTAAATGTTATCTTATGTGTTTAACATTTATGGCAAGGTACCATTATGAAAGAGTTTAAATCTTAAGGCGAACATGTTTGTTACATATATAAGAGAAAAAACAGAAAGGGTAAAGGACTTTTCACGTGTTTTATGTGTGAACTGTTGAGGAAAGCTAATTCTACAGCAATGCACAGTTCATTCAAAGAGATAAATAATGTAATGGGTGTAATATAGAAAAACATTTGCTATCTATAATAATATGAAGAAATTCTGTAAAGGAAAAGTATTCTCTTAATGGAGAGATTTGTATGAAATTTGTGTTACAACTCTGAAGGTTGTAACACAGCATAATCTTCAACAATATGTTTTTATTTATAAGGGTCTCTGTGTAATTCCCATAAGCCACTTTTTAGATAAGTGAAGGTATTTGTAGATCTGAATGTTATGCAAGCCAGAGAGATAATGGCATTCAAGACTATGTTATGGAAACTAGCTTACAGGAGTGAATGTATATTTATTATTTTCCAGAGTTTCCTGCCTTTATTAGTATTATTAAATGTGATCTCATTAAGAAAAGCAAATTTCACATACACTAAGCTGGTCCAGGATGAATGTGTATTTTTATTTAAGAACTTCGGGGAACGTGCAGATAATATTGTTGATTTAGTATGTGTCATTAATCTTCAAGACAGTGGTGCAAGGCACATGCTTTTAGGGTCTGTCTACCCAGAGATGTTTACAAGAGAGGTCTGTGGTCATTCAAGAGTCATCTCAGTATACCATTACTATTGACTGAACTGATGTTTGAGTCTTAACAGTAAGACTCGAAAGACTGTGGAAAGGAAACAAGCAAACAAACAAAAATGTTGGTTGTTTGGCATAGATGATGAAGGGGCTGGAACATTTTCCTTATGAGGAAAGGCTGAGAGAGCTGGGTCTCTTTAGTTTGGAGAAGAGGAGGCTAAGGGGTGACCTCATCTATGCTTTTAAATATGTGAAGGGTGGGTGTTGGGAGGATGGGGTCAGGCTCTTCTCAGTGAAGCCCAGCGACAAGACAAGAGGCAATGGCTGTAAGCTGAAGCATAGGAGATTCCGTGTAAATACACGTAGAAATTTTTTCCCAGTGATGGTGCCAGAGCACTGGAGCAGACTGCCCAAAGGGGTTGTGGAGTCTCCTTCTCTGGAGATATTCAAAACCCTTCTGGACGCACTTCTGTGTGACCTGGTCTAGGGAATCCTGCTGTGTCGGGGGGTTGGACTAGATGATCTTTTGAGGTCCCTTCCAACTCCTAATATTCTGTGATTCTGTGATATGTGAAAGAGAGGAAACTTTATAGGGTGCAAATGAGTACTAAATAAACTAATAGCTTTTTTTTACCCTTGGCTACATTTCTAGTTTTGTTATCCATTAGCAAATGACACCTGTTTTTTCAACTGACTGTGGTGCTCCTTTTCTTTCTTAAATGATTGTGTTTGTGTAACTGTGCTCTCTTAATCACCTGCAGGGATTGCAGCCTGTATGTACGTGTACTACACAGGTAGATACATGCACACGTATATATGTGTTTGTGTATCTAGGTATTATAATGAGCAGCCTTATAGATCATGATTCTGTCATGATGGGGAGACTGGAGATAGTCATCCTACACCATTTAGTACTTGGTGAAAGGGTCACAGAGTTGACCCATTTACATACTGTGCAGTTCTAGAGCTCACTTGAGTGGTGCATAGTCTCACAATCTAGTGGAAGATTACAATTAGTACTTAGTACAGATGATGAGGTCTAGATTGATTCCTCCTCTGCTTTAAGGCATTTTGGGACCAGAATACCTGTTGCCTTGAGAATATCAGCCTAGAGGCTCCCGCTGTGTGAAGAGTGTGCCACACTATATGGTCTATATATATACATGTATGTGTGTGTATATGTACACACACAAACAAATGTATCTCACATAAAAGAGTTACTGTGAAAGAGGAAGAGCTTTTGTGAGGACTAAATCTTCTATGCTCAGGAGTCCAAGGCATATCTTGTCTTTTTTTTTCTTAAGTCATTGATTAAATGGGTAAACTGGAACAGACAACTGCTTTACTGTCCCACTTACCAGCTTCCTTTTGTTTATCTGAGCCTCTATACTTGGAAAAAATTCCTTAAAAACTAAAACTTTTAATCTCTTTTAAAAGATAGTATAATGAGAAAGCATCATTGCAAACCATATTGTACTTTGCCACTTTATTCAGTTCTATTTATCAGAATCTCTCTGACAATTAAGTCAGCAAAGGAAGTGAAGGATAATTGATAGTGACAAAATTCTTCTAATGTGCCCTTTTTTGCTTCCTCATACATTATTAAATTTCCTGGAAAAGTTGCATGAACTCACTGTCCAGTTCAAACTTCAATGTGCTTTTGTATTGGAAAGCTATGAAGTCATGAAGACATCACTCTCACCTTTAGCCAAGAACATAACCAAGCATGTTTCTGGACAGGATAATGTCTAATTTGATTCCTGTTCTGTAAAAGGGATAATCTTCTCCTAATTTTTTTTTCCCCCCCTCAGAACTTGATCTATTAGCACAGAAACTAGCCAGTTCTGCCAGAAATGCTTATTAACAAAATAAGAAAGGTTTGGTCAAGTAGGTGTTTCTTTGATATCATCTACAGTAGTGGAGTGAAGCTTCAAACTGTCAAAGGTAATGTGAAGTCTCAAGGAAACAGACAACATCACTGGGAAGACATTAGCATTGATGAAAATTTCCCTCTTTGTTTAACCCATGACATCTTGATTTGTGTTTACAATATCTAGGATTCAGAGATCATCAGCTGGAATAAAATAATGAGAAAAAAATTTTGAATTTGTTTATTTGACAGTTTTGGATTATTTTTCATTTCTATGCCCTTAACTTGCATGTGGCATAACATTTTCAGAGTTTTTTCTGCATGTAAGCAAGATCACTTGTATCTCTTGGTATACATGGTGTTTAAGTGATGAGTATTGTGCTGGTGTTGCACAAAGACATTGCTATGCTGATTGCAGGTTTCTGTCCCAGATAATTTGAAGTCGCAGTGGCAGTGATGAAACTGATGATGTGTATACTCTTTAACTTCTAGTTTAGCACTTGCTTACTGATACCAGATAAAAGTGCACTCAGTCAGAGTTACCAGTGTCACCTGTATAGTGCTACATAACATGTATGTTTCAGTCTGACCCTAGACTAGATATCTTCTGCTCAAAGAAACTGTAACTTTTAATTCTCAGTATAGATGTGTATTTATACATATATACAAACACAAACCACTTTATTTAAAGGCTTAGATTCCTTATTTTAACAGATAACTGTTGTTACCGTGAATCTGTGTTATATCAGTTATAGCTGTACAGACTAACAGTGTCTTTTCAGTATTTCATATAGCTGCTGTTACTCTCAAATGTACAGTAAAAGCCACTTTTAAACTTTTATTTAGGTGGTTCCAGCAATTCTGTGGAAGTGTACAGTTAATGAGTGTGGGTTTTCAGAATTAAAAATAAGGTGAATAAAGGGCAGTGAACATTAACCACAGTCTCTGGCAGAAGCTAGAATAAAATTTTTCATTTTGAGTATAAATAGTTTTTTAAAGGGCAAAGGGTTTAAGATATAGGCAGCTTCATTAAAAAGGTGACAGTTCACTTGTTTCAGCATTTCATGTGAAGAATTGTGGCCAATTAAGTGATGAATGCATCCAGATATTACAGTGGATACACTTTTATGATAGAACTCCATTATCAACTGTTACGGATAAGAATAACATACTAATTATCAAACTGCCAGGAGAAACAGAATATTTTCACAAAATACTTACCTTGAATAGCACAATTTTTTTTTCTTTCTTAAATGAGCTTAAATCAGCATTGAAATGTTTATGTATCTTAAATTTAACACAGGTAGCAATGAACAGAGCTAATGTTCATTAGCAATGTTGGGGCTTGTTTATTATGTAGGTGGTTTTTCTTGTGTTTGTTTTTTGTTGTTAATGGTGGTGTTTGTTTTCTTTCTTTTTTTTTCTTTCCCCTCTAATGGACCTCAAAATGGTACCTGCTGCCCAGTATGTCCTACTGGAAAACAAATCAGATTTTTTTTTCTAAATGAGTTAAACAAGAATTTCTTAAATAAAGATACTTACTTATGTATGTATGGTTATATATGTGTTCAAAAGAGGAGTGTGCTAGGATGTGGCCTAATTCTGCTTTGAGTCTAGTTGGTTATTTGTACATGCAATTATCTGATTTATATTCACAAGTTTGTGATTACATGTGCAAGTTATATGCAGTGATGAATGCAGATGGTTAGAAAACAAGCCTTGAAGCAGGACTGTTCATTCCAGCTGAAGTTCATACATTTAAATCATTGTTGCAGGCCATCTACAGACTCTAACAGAGATAACCACATCAGTTACACTTGCTTCACATTAGGAATCATCTTAGCAACTTGAAGTAGAAAGTTTTTTAAAAAATGAAAGCTTAAAATTAGTTTAAAGTGTGTTGGTGTAGATCAAACCTGCCTTTGTGGTCTATTAGCTCCATACTTGACATTTTTATAACATACATAGTAGATGTTGTTTTGAGGGGATATTTTTAGCATTAAAAGCCTAAGAAAAGATTAAAACAGTTAAGGAAAAAACAGGCTTTATATCTGTTACAGTTTGGGGTTTCATGTGGGTGAGTAACACTGTTAGGAGAAGTTGTTTAGCTTGCATAGTTAAATTATGGGTGTGGTTTATGCTGAAGTTGAGTGAAATGGGAAAGGCATCTGTTACAATTTGACAGAAGAAGCATTTGTGGGAAACATGTACATTAGATCACTGCTTTTTGTGCAAGTTTTGGGGGTTTTCTTGTTTTGTTTTTTTTTTTCTTTTCTTTTTTTTTGTAATTACAAAAATTGTTCTGAAAAGATACCAGTGTAAATAGAGGAAAGAAATATGATTTTGCAGTTCTCGTGTTATTGCCAATATTCCTAAATAACTTTCTTCAGGCTCTTTAGTGCTGTGATTTCTGTATTTCTATCTGTACTACTATTCTGAGTATTCTTTCTGAAGTAATGTTTATATCAAGTGAGAATATATCAATATGATTTGAATTTATGCATGAGTTCTGTTTAATAATTGCATGTCATTGTTCATTCAGACTTATTTCCTACTCTAGCTTGTATGGCTGTCATCATCAGAGGCTTGTGTTTCACAGTTATTACATAATCATGAGAGCCAACATACTTAAATGTTTTAAGAACTTTCAGGCACATCTAGTGTTTCAGCTAATTAGATGAAGCAGTGAACTTTTTGGCTTAATCTACTTCTGACATTGTAATTCTACCACCCAACAGAATTAGATTAATTTCTTATCTGTTTTTCCCTTTCCAATAGATGACTTACAGATCTCAATTTCATTAAGGAAACAGTCATATTTCTGTAATATTTTAAACTTATGTACAGTCACAGCTGCATTCAAATCTGGTACTGTAATTTACTCCAGTAATGCTCAGGTTTCTAACTGGTTTTATTTCCTTTCTTGGCTGTTAGGTCATTTATATTTTCAAGTAGTATGGCAGTCAAGCAGAAATTTTTTGTTAAGATTCTTTCATTGTTTTTGTAGTGGGACTTCAACCATCAAGTGAGAGCTGGCAGGTGTTGCTTTAATATGTACTCTATGTAGTCTTGCACTCTTGTACTTTGTGTCTTGTATTCTTCTATTGAGAATATTCCTGATCTTGCTGAAAAGCAGAGTGACTTAGGCTGCAGTGTTGAGGAAGATGGAAATGATAGGATGTTTACATGACTGGTCTGTTAGGAAAAAAAGAATTCAATGAGGTCTTCCCTGCCCCTCAAAGGCTTAGTATGCTTGTACTAACTAGTGCTCATATGTTGATGTGGTAAATGGCTTTGGAATGGGATATGGAGCACTATGTATTTTCTTCCATTTAGCTTAGTTATTTGGACCATGATAAAATGGTGCTGCATTTCTGACCAAATATCCATTTTTGACACTTTTGATTAAAAAATAGCAGTAAAGTGTTCTGTTACTAAAATGAGGGAATGTTTTATCAGTATGCTTTCTCCACTACTCACTCCTATAACACAGTCTAATTCTTTTGAAGATCATTCATATACCCCTTTTTAAAGTTTTTTGAACAGATCTTTGTATTTTTATCAGCATTGTTTGCTGTCTCAGTAACTCCTAGTATATCATGAGTTCAGCACTAATTATTGCGTGAGAACTTAACTGTGAGAAGAAAAATAGATTTCAGGTAATTGCACTGAGAGTTTTATTGTTTTATACTGCTGCTGCAAGTAAAAAGGACATGGTGTGATTTCTAATGTTTGTTTTACTAACTGCCAAAGCAGATATATGCTCAGTCTTAGAATTGCATTCTTTTGATTTGTTCTTGAGTGGGAGTAGAAGGGGAAAACTTAAAATAGTGAAGTATAAGGTTTAAATCGATGTATGCTGCCATTTCTTTGCCTTTAAAATGCTAGTTCAGTGCATTAGAAATATTTATGAAGGTTACCTTGGCAAGAAAGTGTTTTCCAACCAAAGGAATTAAATTGCACAAAAGGTTTAGTCAGTCTTCCCAGACCTTATTTTTCAGAATTGACATGCCCTTGGCTCAAGCCTTACCAGTGTGAAGGCTACATGTATGATGCTGAGAGCAGCATGGCAGCTATCCCAAGTACCATTCATAGCACGTGGGAAGACTCCACTGTCTTTGATTGCCAGTTGTCACAGGGCATCTCTGTATTAAGTCAGCAAGGAGCATCAGGCTGTGACATCCTCAGGTCTTTTGCAGTGGCCATCATACAGTGGGCACATAATAACCACTTCCAATGGCTGCTCACCTAAACTTCATATAGCCAGCTTATCTGAGGTTAAAAATTCTGTGTCAGTCTTTGAAGCACTGATGAGAGGTAGAACAAATGGTAAATGGAGCCTAGATTTTCAATACATACCTAAATGAGTTGCATAAATGCTGATGTAGCTAAAATTGATACTGATATTGGTAATCAAAGCTTTTTTAAGCAGTTCTAAGAATATAAAAAATGCATTAAGTAAATACACCCAGTGCATGTTACAGATTTGCTGCCTATCACCTCCAGAGTGTAACTCTCCCTGCCACCCCCAGTACTGCTGATTGTAAAACTGCCTGGCCAATGGCAGCTTCACTGCATCATGCTTGCTAAGTTTCAAATGAAGACAATATTTCTGTGCTCTAAACTTGCTCAAAGGCAAGGTTAAGAATAAAACTGTAAATGTAGAAAACTGACCCTCAAAATAATTAGTTTTGTCTGGCAAACAGTTTGCCTTCTTACAACTGGTTAGAGTTGCTGTTTTCTTTAGGGGTACTTCATGTATTGAATAAAAATAATTTTAAAGAGTGAATCTTAGTTCATCTCAAGTTAATTTTGCAATTATTCCTTAAAGCCAGGACATGAGAAAGATAAATCACAGCATTATCTCAACTTTGCTGTATACTTTGTTCATTTTGTAGTGTATGCTTTGCCATGCAATCGTCATCTGTAAAATGCTAGTAGCATACTCTACTCATGAAGACTTTCAGCTGTTTTGGAACCAATACCTTCCTTAGTGCTCAGAACTCTTAACAGAAATCAGTGGGAGGTCTACATGTCTAAGGCTTTCAAGGATGAAACCCTTGCATTTTAAACCTTGGCTGTCTTCTGGCAGATAGTCAAAAGCACTCCATGAAATGTCCCCTTACATCTAAAGCCTACAGATAAACCTGTATGTATTCTCCGTTCATCCTTTTCCCACGATTGTACAGGACCAGGTCTTCTAGTTATGTCTGCTTTTAATTTTTTTTGCACTGTCAAAGTGATTTCTAGGAGCAAGCTCGTAGTTTGATAATACAGTTGGAGGTGTATAAAACTTCTAACGTATAATCAAAGCACAGCATCTTAGCTGATAATAACCACTGATTCTTACATTTTTTTGTTCTTTAATTCAGCCATCTTTTGTCTGAATTTGGTAGCTCAGGCAGGATGTAAGACTAATGTATGTTGATTGAAAGACCGTAAAATACCTTGCTTCAGACAACTTTCTGTATTTTAAGACCATATACTCTCAATTGTTTCTCAAGTTTTGTGCCATTCATGCCAGTCACAGTGCAGAAGAATTAAACACCCAAAGATGAAAATGCTAGAGCCATAGTATTTGTTGAAGTATTTGTGAAAGCTGAGGGGATGAAATAGAAATCTGACCAAAACTGATGGATTTACTTTCAATGGTTCTGTGAAGTGTTCTGAATATCTAATTAGCTGATGCTAACGAAGAAAGATTCTCCAGTTTCCACCATTAGTTCCCCTGTCACATAATGGTATATTGTAATTGTTAATTGTGATAATTCTTTACAAACATAAAGCTCAGTTGCCTGTGGAAATGTCTTCTAAGCCCTGAAAAGTCTCCACATTTTGATACAAAGCTTACACAAGTCTATATAAAGGAGATGGGTTTTTGAGGGAGCTAAATGCAGTTAGGTGCTTTGCTATAAAATCTGTGTACTAAATTAGTATTACGTGGTCCAGTAGGAAGCTTTCATTTTCGTCTTCAGCATAAGACAAGATACCCACACATAAAAAATTCAGCTTATGTGTAAAAATCTTAAATTTGAGTAAAAAGATTACTATCAAGAGTTTTTAAATTATATTTTTGTAGCTCAGTGACATCAACTAGAAGAACGTACATTGCTCTGACATTTAAACATATCTTTTACATAACAAATCAACTTGTACCTATTTTAATTAAATTGTATTTTCATACAGAAGAAAAATGTACTGATTTTGATACAAAATAGGAATGTGAGTCTTTGAAGCAGGCTTCTTGTCTTGGAATGAAAGTAAACTTGTTCTAATGTAAAACTAAGTTAGTCTTTACACAAGTTTAGGAAAAATACCAACAGAATGATTCATTAAGCTATTTTTATCTTTTTGTTTATGATAGTTAATCTCATTTGCTATGCTTTTAATTTTTTTTAAAGACTTTATCACATAGCTATAAAAAAGATAATGAGGTACAAAACAACATGCAATTTTTCAAGTAGAATCAAAGTTATTATTCTTTAAAAGTAATTTTTACATATCATTTTTTTCCACAACTTTGATAATGGTTCATAAAAAATTCTTGCAATTCTAATAGCTTGAAAGCAGATCTTATAAAATGGTAGTATTTCAAGTCAGGAATTTGGTTAAGGAAGCCAGTACATAGTATAAATTACAAATTAAGACAATCATTGTTAATCACTTACTGGGGACAATCACTTGTGTTCTTATTTTAACCTATTGGAGATTTACTTATTTTGATTGTGTACTGCATACTGCCATAACTGTAAATGAGATCTTTCAGACCTTAAGAAATAATCCTTACGTGTGTTTTTCTGCCTTGTGATTAGAACAAACATTTCTTAAATAGCTAAAGGCCTGAGTTAATACTTTGTCACTTAAAAATTGTATCAGGATAAAAGAGGTTTGCTTTTCAGAAATTTCATTTAGATATTGTTAGTTGGATTGGATTTGGGAGTTTAAGACTTCATGAAAAAACTATTTTAGTGAAGTTTGGGAAAAATCATGGAGTAAAGTTGGGTTACTGGGCTCATTTGTAGCTTTGAGTGTGGCAGCTCTTTTGTACAGAATAGTGCAGTCAGTATGATTGTAAAAGGCAACCAAAGAAAGACTATTGACTTGGATATTTCAGTATCACTCACTTATAATTTGCTGCTACCCTTTGTTTACAGGTTTGGTCCATGGGTGTCTTCTCTTAGGCTTTGAAAAGGGGTGTTTTTTCCTTCAAAATGAAAGACAAAAGCATTCAGGCTTCACCATGGTTGTAAGCATCAAAGAGAGTCGCAGGCGTGAACTTTTTTTTTGTTAAGACTTGGGTGTCATTGGTAGGTTGTGCATTATGCCATGGCACCACACTTGTGGTTTTTATGCTGTTGTCAGACCCTTCCATACTCATCTTAGCAGTGATTTGAGAACAGTACATCATCATAGGTATTCAAATTAAGCCATTAAAGTTTTCTTACACAGTGGCATTTTTTTGGTGGGTGAATATATTAGAAACACTCCATTTAAATCGGATCATTTTTGTCCATAATGTTTTTATGTGTGTTCATGGTATGTTTATTTTTATAGTAAATCACAAAGGAAAGTTCAAAGAGAAATGGAAGACATTTAATTTGGTTCTGTTAGCTGGAATGAGAAAGTATTCTTTATCTACAATTGTTTTTCTTGTAGTTGTGAATGTATGACAATTTGTTTGTGTTAAAGAAAATCAAAAATCCAAAACCAATCAAAGAAATTATCAAGCTTATAATTTTAATAATGACCTCAGCTCAGGACATTAAGTTGGGAATTAATGATCAGTTAAGGTTAATGACTCAATGTCTTGACTCATTAAACTCCAAGGAAATGCCCTGTACTTTGATTGTTTTTGGTTTATTAGAGGTAGGTTGTAGAAGTTGAAAAAAAGAAGATATTTCCAAAATACAAGGAGAACAAATATGAACAAAAACCAGAGGTATTTTATTATCTACCTCCTTCTACAGTCCCAGCCTAGCTAAAAATGCCATTATACTTGATTAGATTTTGTTGGTGTGAGGGCCTAAGGAGCAAAACCTTTCTTAACCACCTTTCTTTTCTTTCTTGCTTTTAAACAAATGAAGAACCTCAAATGTTTGGCAAAACATGGGTTACCTCTGCAGTGTTAGAACTGCACATCACCTTTTTCTGTGAAATTTTTCTACAATGTCCCCTAAATAAGCAGTTATAGGATATTACAGTAGTACTATGCTATGATCTATGCAGAAGAATACAAGCTTTTGGATATGCCTTATATGCAGCAGGTACATATTTGCATGTGAGTGAGTAATAAGTATTTTCATTTTAATCTGTATCTAATTTGTATGCTACTTACACAGTCGAGGAGATGGAAAGTTGTGTATGTGAGCATTTAACAGACAAGGAGTGCTTAAACCTGAAGACCTTTATGTTATGTACTGGATAGATGTAAACTGCTATGATGGCAGTTGTTCAACAGTATCTTACAAATAATTCTGAGTCCTTTCTTACATAAAGTAGTATATTTAAAGTAAGGTGTCTTAGTGAGATTTTCACTTTAAATAGAATAAGGGTTAAATGATAACTTGACTTATCTTTTAAATGACAAAAAATAAAGAAATTGCAAGACCTTTTCACACATTAGATATGTATTGTCATTTATCATCTAGATATCAGGCTAGCAGTGCGAAGTAATAAAACATATCATCGAAAAATGTGCTATAGGTCTGAATCACTCTTTCATTCCACCTCCCAGCTAACTGTAGTATTAAATCAAACAAGCAGAACATTTCCTTAGGCAGCCATTGCCTTTTAATTTCCTGAAGAACCTTAAAATATCATTCATTACAAGTACTACACATATTTGGTTTTTAAAAGTCTCATAAATCAATAGCAGGCTGACTGTAATAATTATTACAAGTTAGTGCATAATTTTCGTGCTGAAGGCTGCATGCAGAACTTTAGCATATGCAAACGAGGCAATTCAAACTGTGTATAGATATTAATATGAAGAAGCAGGTAACGAGGTGCAGGCTATGAATTATGCATCAAGAGTGGCTGATCTTCAATGAGGAAAATGAATTCAGCATGTAATCTAATTAGTGATGGAAGTCTATTACATCTAACTGCAAAAGCAACCGTCCTTGAAACAAATTTATTTACAGTCCATGTTACCACTTGAAACAACTTTGAAATGATGTGTAAGACAACAGCTTAATTGTAAAAATTTGTTTGTTTCTTTCTTTCAGTTCTAGACCTGGAAGGCCTCCTAAGAGGACTCAAAGTGTCACCTCCCCGGAGAATTCTCATATCATGCCACATTCTGTCCCAGGCCTAATGTCTCCTGGAATCATCCCACCAACAGGTAAGATCACTAGAAAGACCTTCACATGGGCAATCATTTGAATTCATGGCTTTTATACACTTGTTAATAAGTTAAAAGGCTGGGAAATCAGCACCCAAATATCACAAAGGAATACCTGTAATGTAACATTATTGCTACATAAATGTATTTTATGTAAAGGGAATTGTGGCAGCTCAGTACTTCAAACTACAAATAACTTTTCAAATAACAGCCCTTTATAGTTTTGCCCCTGTTCTTTTTTTTTTTTGTGAACAAAAATATGTCCAAAGGATGAATTACCTATCATTAGACAATAATCTCCCTATTCATTTTTAATGTATCAGATATCTTCTGATTTTTTTGCTGCTTTGCTTGATTAAATAATGTCATCATGAATTTAGTTGCCTGAAGAAACTGAGTTAGTTAAAATAACTCCAAGCTGCACACACGTCTTTCTTAATTTTTCATCCTGAAATTCTATTTTTGATATGTCTCCTGAGGCCTTATACTAATGTAAAGCCCTGTAACAATCTGTTTCTCAAATGCTGTTTTCTTCTGAAAGTTGCTGTAACATCTTCTAGCAATGACTTGCTCTTAGATAGGGTTAAGAAAGACTGTGTTGCAGGAAGGCCATGAACAGAGCCACCTGAAGATGGAGACACCCAACAGTCAAGCTGTTGATGGTGATGACATATTCTCTCTCTTCTTGTTGCAGATGAATTAAATTCTCCCACTTGCTTCAGTGAAGCTCGACTAAGCTTCCACTTTTTCCGATTTGTTTTCATGGCTCAGTCTCTAGCACTGTTTTACTCTAAGGCAAAGGAAATACAATAAACTAGACAGATCCATACAGAGAAGATTACTGGCTCTCAGAGATTGGATAGATGGGTGGATGTTTGAGTACGTGCCCATGATCACATCTGTTTAAGTATGAACATGATCCTTGGCATGGTTTTGGTCACAGATGACTAACATTCTGCAAAAAATTGCACAGTTCAGGATATATCCCATGCCAGAAAGTGTTGGCAGTTTGGACACAAATGTTTTTTTTGGAGGAGGGAGGAAGGTGAAGAGGGTTTAGCCATGTCTCTTGGCCTCAGGGCACAAGAGATGCTTTGCATAGTGAGATAGACACATAGCCAGAAATATTCTATTAGAAATTTTCATTTTTTAGAAAGATTAAAGATCAAGAGAAATGACAACTTGAAGAGAGGTCAAGCAACTAAGGTTGGTAAGAGAGAGTTATAAAGTAAGCAGGGGGAAGGAGGGACGAGGCTGAGAGTGTAGGCAGGATGGAAGAGTCTCATGCTAGTAGGACTCTCAGTGATAGTCTGGGCAGGTGTAACCAGCAAACAAAAAAATAATTGGAACTAGAATATTTTACACAATAGGATTTACAGGATAAAGTCTAGTAAAGGAAATAGAGTTGGTGCAGAGTGAATGCAATGTGAGAATAATAGATTCTATGTGGAGAAGAATGGAAGTATTTATAGGACAAGCATTCATGTTTATGAGGGAGACATAAAAAATTGCAGAAGCAAAGGGTAATTACTTAGAGGAAGTAAGGCAGGCAAATATCAAAGACAAAAATGTATGTGAAATCACAAAGGAGATAACATGACAGAAGTCAGGCCAAGAAGAGGGAGACAGGAAAAAAATCCTTGTCAACCGTATCATTAGGGGTTTTGTGTTACAGTTAATATGTAAGAGCAAATCATCTCTTGATATATTCTGTCTGCTTTTTGGGGCATGGTTTTAGGGTTTTTTTATTCTAAGAAAGAAGCTTAAAACCATAACTAATGCCTAAAGTATCCAATTCTACTCTAGTCCTTTAAAGCTGATAATAACAAGTTAATGATAAAAATATACGGTTCTAAAATCACAGATCCAATTCCTTAGAATATCAGCCCACAAAACCAGATGTAGATCTTTTTAAAACGGTGATCTAAAAAAGAGAAGAAAATAATTAAAAAATAAAGAAAATAGGCATATATAAGATTATAATTCATTGAATCCTTTTAGGATTGTAATGCTTTGTGAGTCTTTTGCAGAAGAGGAAAGGTGTAATTGAAATTGCTAAGTTTGAACTGGTTTCACGTTACATAGCTTACCACAACAGAAAGGTTAAGCATGAAGACTTCCCATTCTGGTTGTATTCAGTCTCAAACAGCACAGAACATGTAAACACTGACACTATTAGAAGCAAGCTCTGAAGTGGAATATAGCTCAGCAAGGGTAAGGACAATCATGACAGCAGTTACATGACAGTCATTCCAGCATTTTATAGACAGGCAAGTGTATAAATAGGCTTACAATCAGATCTTTGAAGTTCATGATCAATGAACATTGTTGCATCTACATTGTGAACAAAGTACCAAAATTCTTGTAAGAGCTCTACCAAGAAAGAACTGCTATAACTGCAATAGATGACATAGTGCTGTTATGTATCAACATTAGTTGATACCAGAAAATTCTTGCCTTTTGTGAACGTTTTCCTCCATATTTCCACTGTATACTCATAGAACCATAGAATAGTTGAGGTTGGTGGGCACAACTGGAGACAATCTAGGCTGACTTCCACTGGTTGCTGTAGGGTCCCACAGAGCAGGGTTGTTCAGGGCTGCTTACGGTTAAGGTTTGAGTATCTTCAAGGGTAGAAGACTCCACCACGTTTCTTTGCAACATATTCCTATGCTTGGCTGCCCTCAAAAATAAATTACTTTTTCTTACTTTTCAGTGGAATTTCCTGTACTTCAGTTTGTGTCTGTTTAGCAATACTAAGAAGAGTCTGAATCCATCATCTTTACTCTACCACTATCAGGCATTCACCCATCTTGATTCTTTTCCAGGTTGAACAATCCCAGCTCTCTCAGCCTCTCTTCGTGTCAGCTGCTCCAATAAGTTAGTTATCTTTGTGGCCTTAAGATGACTCTTTGTTTGAGAAGTTTATCAAGTTTGAATTTCCTGTTAGGATCCAGCTCTAAGTAGAAAAAAAATATCTAAGTACCAGATTGTTAAGTGTTTTTCACCACCCCCTTTTTCTCGCTCTCTTTTTGTAACAAATTCTTCTTTTTAGGCCTTCTTGATTGATTTAATAATCTGAGTATAACAACTAAGTTTCCTTCCTGCCTACAAAAAGAGTATAAGTGATCACACAAACAATTATGTGCTATTTAATGCTCTTTAAGTAGCAGAGATCTGCAGTTATTAGGTATATCTAGGATACACAAAGCTATGATTTAATGCAAGATTTTTACTTGAAAATTTTCTGACGTCTGCTCCATAAGTCAGAAATATGCATTTAAAGGTGGAGATCCTCATTTCTAAAGGGACTGTTTCTGCATACCTTGTTTATGTGTGCAAAATTATTGGTGAAAAACTGTATGATGAGACTTCTCATTAAATATCAGATTTTTGTAGGAGGCCAAGTTAAGGAACTCCTGAAAGTATATTCTGTAACTAGTCCAGTCTGAAAACCCATGCAGAGAATGTTGCATCATCATGTAGAATGGATTTGCATTAAAGACATTTTTAGGGCCTAAGTTGAGATTGAGGGACTATATTGAGAAGGAAAATAAAAGGTAAAAAAAGAATATATTCAATGGTTTTCTTACGGAGCATAAATTGAAGGAGTGAAAATAATCTCTTTGCTGATATTCTATGCATTTTATCACAAGATTCATTAATATTACCTACAATTTCTGATAAATCCAGTCTTTCATTAGGGTCAATTTGCAGAACATTCACAACTTCAGAAAAGACTGATCATCTGGCAAGAGACAGTCTTGCCTTTATTAAAATAAATTCGGTACCTTTGAAAGTATCACAGAATGAGAAATGTAACAGGAAATTAACAGCTTCTTGACTTGTCCAGAGAATTAAAATTTGCCCACGTTTACACAGGATGTAGTCAGAAGAAAGAGGAGTTTAGTGTAGGTTCAGATAGGTGTACTGGCTTTTCAGACTTACCTTGATAACACCATGAAGCCCTTCCAAAACTAGATGCCTCATCATAGTTAACTTTGCTAACATTGTGTTAACATTGCTAACTATGCTTCTACAACATCATGATCACGTGAAGTTCTTGAATGCTGTCAAGGTGCCTATCTCCTATCCTGTAGCATTAGACTACATATGTCCTTCTATGACATGATCAATGAAGGGTGAGTTATTTTTTTTCCTCTTCATTTTGTGTTTCATCTGCTACCTGTGCTAGATACTGAATCCAATAAAAAAAGACCTCAGATGTATAAATCCAAAGTTACGGTCCATGATTCCATTATCGTGTATTTAGGAATTTTCTAAAGTACAGGAAGAAACTAAATTTTAATGTATGTTACACAATTTTAGCTTTTCTTTGTTATTTTTTGTTTGCTTGTGGTTTTGGTTTGGGTTTTATTTGGCAGGCCAGTGTCTTAATGTAATTTTTTAATATGAGTATCTGTTTGTTAAGGTCAGTATGTGCTGTGGAGTTCTTAGATCTCATACAAGGACTTAAATATGAAGGGAATATCCAGAAAAAATGTCAGGTAGACAATGCATTTTTGTTATATGATATAGGATGTAGGGAAACTTAAGAATTTAGTCAAGAAAAGTATGTAGGTAAGCATTATCATGTCTAGGAATCTTTGAAAGACTACAACTCAGTTAAAAAAGAATGAGCTAAGTATTGTATTAATTGATTTTATTAATATTTGTTTTAAGTTATCTCTGATAACAGCTTGGAAGGGTCAAGCATCTAACAATCACATCATATCTAACCTTCCACACAATGAGCTTATAGAACACAAAATGAACTTACTTTTCCAAAGAGAAGCAGTCACTATGAGTTGTCCCTATGACTTACAGCTCGTAACATTGCATGCATGAATTTTAAAAGGCATGATAGCATACTATCAGAATTATAATGAATTCACTCTCAGGGGTTCACACTGCACTGTGTTGTTGTTACTACTGTTGGTTTTGCTATGCAATATATTAGAGCTATCATAAAGTAGTTTTAACTGGGCAAGGGTTTTTGAAGAAGAACGTTCTTCTAGTTCAAGGCCTGGGTTCAGGATTCCAAGGCTAGATTGATGTTCAAACTTGATTCCAGATTGCCTGCATGTTACTTAACTTTTTTCTTCTTGTTTGGAAATCAAAGAGTATTTATGTTAGAATGGTATTGTGATGTAAAGTTAAGCATGTAAAAATATATGCTATGTTGGTTGGTTGCTCTGTGTTTGAGGCAGCAATTGGAAGGACAGTGGAATGGAAAGGGATAGGAAGGGGGATTAAAAAATTCTGTGTGTGTATGTGATGGAGAGATAGTGGGAGGAAAGGTAGCTCTGTGAGTTGGTATAACCAACTTATTTGATGTAATACAAGTTCGTTTGCTGTTGTCTATTGATTCATGAGTATTGAGAGGTTACAGAGATATGTTGTTACTGTGTTTGTATCATTCCTTTCAGGGATTTCCTTCTTTCTACAGTGCTTATACAGGAGTCATTATTTTGTCTTTCTGAAATGTTTTTAGTTATGAATGTTTTACAAGTTTTTTTGTCCCCTCTCAGTAGAGTCTTAATTGCTATAAGAGACTGTGTTCAAGCTGTCAGCTAAGAATAAATTATTACTGGTACCTGTATTAGAGATGTCATAGAATCATAGAATATTAGGAGTTGGAAGGGACCTTGAAAGATCATCTAGTCCAACCCCCCTGCCACAGCAGGATTCCCTACACCAGGTCACCCAGAAGCGCATCCAGATGGGTTTTGAATCTCTCCAGAGAAGGAGACTCCACAACCTCTCTGGGCAGTCTGTGCCAGTGCTCTGTCACCCTCACTGTGAAAAAATTTCTATGTGTATTCACACGGAATCTCCTATGCTTCAGCTTACAGCCATTGCCTCTTGTCCTGTCACTGGGCTCCACCAAGAAGAGCAAAAAAATCTTGGATTGAGGAGAATGTTCCCATAATTACAATGCTTTGTTGAGGTCACTAATGATGTATTAGTTTCTGACTATGAAAGCAGTAGCATGCTAGGACTGAGTAATCTGAGGAAGGAAAACTGCGCCTAGTCAAGGCCAAATTAATAATGTCATTGAGTCATTCTAACTCATCAAAATCCAAAGCAGTGGTGGATAGACACACAGTGTACTGACTAGTTTTACTGAAAAGTAAGATTATCTTTTTGTTAGTGGTGGCCGAGATTTAAATTGACATAGGGGAAGTAGAACAAGTTTCAGGGATTGTTTTAAACAAACATGCAACTACTAGATTTCCTTTTCTCTATATTCATTGTGCTGTCTGATATTACAGGCACTAAGACCACACATACAGCTTGAGCTATCCAGTTGCCCTTATTGAAAGGAAAGCTAATAGAATAGTATTGCTTTCTGCAGGCTACTTTTTTTAAAGAATGTTTCCAGCACTTAGAGTGGACATACAGAATTCAAAACATGAGGTAGTGTCAGCTGCATATTCCAGTAATCTCCATTTATGATTACATCAGGTTACTGGAGCTACCTAGCTAGGCACCATGGAAATCAAGGATAGGATCTTAAGTAAATAACATTATTACTGAAAAGGATGACGTCACTTTTATGTTGTCTTTTTGACAGTTAACTGATTCCTTAATTAATATGCTTTGATGCATTAATCCAATATACAGAGACCTAGATATAATTACTATATTAGAATACTGATTCAGTAATGTCACTTAAGCTTGGACTTCAGATGGTGAGGAAAGCTGCTTAACACAACACAATGATAGGTTTTCCCTGTATCCTTGCTTAATAAATGTAAGTGAATATGGGAATAAAAGAACTATGATACTTGGGTGATTTAATAACCAGGCAATTTACTGCATCACAGCAGTACATTCTTTTTGCAAGTTCGAGAATTCAACAAGAAGAAAAAAAATCACCAAAAAGCATGAATGGTTTTCATCATTCCATCAGTATTCCGTACAAGTATTTGAGAAAAGAAAGGTGATTTCTTGTGAATCAGGACATTTGTTTTGAAAGCTATCTCAAAAGATTCCAGTAGATTAATAATTCAAGTACAAGAAAATAGTGGTTCCTGTGCATTCAGTCACTGTGTGACAAAGCAATTTTTAAAGTAACTTTTTTCCTTTATTGAAGACTCAAATCTTATTTGGCCTTTGCAGTTTCATATATACAGATGCTGAACACACTGAGGACAACATACTCCTAGAGGTGAATGACAAAAAATATAGCACCTTTGCCTCTATTGTATGTGACAATGTGAGCTTCATGTTTATGGAATATGAAATAGCTCATTATGAAATATAATTTAGCTTATTGTTTGTTTGTTGGTTGGTTTTTAAATACAGCCATAAGATTTTTCTGTCAAATGTAAATTACATAGATTTCTCTTTATATTGATTTCTGTAATCATCTGGGCTAAAGTTTATGTGGAAAGACTATAATAAGGAGATACCATGTATGTAGAACCAAAATAAATATTATCATTGTAGATAACTTTTAAGTTAAATGAAAAAAAACCCCAAATGCTTCCATCCCAGGAAGGTCTGGGCAAGCAGTGCTAATGTTTAAGGTAGTATTTCTGTAATGAACATGACTTTTATGGCTGCATTTGTACCAAGAAATAAAACTGTTCTTAGACTTTGAGGGCAGGTTTGCATCCTGCAGCTTACAACTGCATGTCTAAACTCTTTTTTCTTATTGCAATCTCTCCCAGCCTAAAAAAAAAAAAATTCATCCATATCTTCTCCTGAGGAGGAGGTCCTGGCCAGTTCTGTTTCTTTTACTGTCTATGATTGATTACAGACTATGTTTTGTAGTTGTACTGTAAAATTACTACTAGGGTGAATATTTCACTTGTCGAGTTCCCAGTGCCATCCCTATACACAAAACGCAACACTCAGTCCAGACATGGAATAATTACTTTATCCACATCCACCCAGAAATTCAAGGAACTGTTAGCTGATTTGGGTCTTGGAAACAAATCTTTTAAATTATACGTATATGTGTTTGGTTTTTTTTTCCCCTGGAAAATTCACGGTTATCATGAGATTAGCAGTTATACCTACATGCCCTGTAACTCCTATTATGAGAGTCTTTAAGTTATGTATAATCATTCACAGAATTTCTTTTTTATGAGACTTTTGTCTGCATATTTTTCTTGAGAAATATTTGCTTTTAAGTTACCTTGTAATTGTTAGTTGCTGTCTTTATAGTGGCAGTAGATGTATTGATATTATTGTAGTGTTTTGTGATTTTTTTTTCTATTTATTTATTTAAATCTTCACTTATATTACATTATTTACAGATGCTATATAATCTCAAATATCTGGAGTTCTAACTCTGAGAAAATATTTAGTATTATTCTGTGTGAGCAAGTATTTTAAAATTTCCAGTGGGTAGTCTGGGATCTCACCTTTGTGACTTCTTATTTCCAACTCTCTCCTGAAAACTTACAGAGCAACTAGAAGATGTATGTCCTTTTTTGACACTTTCCTTAATAAGCACTGGAAATTTCACTGATTCCAGACTACACAGACTGAGCCTTGGCATGAATTTTGAACTATATAAACTCTGCTTTATAAACTCACAGAACTGTGGTAGGAGTGAGCATTTTAATTTATCTTCCTTCTTGCCGCTCCTTTCTCAACTACTTTGTTTTTATTTAACATTCAGATTAATTTTATTAAAACTGTAATAATGGCAGAAATATCTTTGGAACAGGTAGCAATAAATGAGGAATAACAGTAAATACTATCAAGATTTTCACTGGTATGCTTTCTCTTGCCATTCATTACAAATATTTTATTCCCTTGTCCTGTCTAGCTGACCAGGCAAGAGTTTCACAGAACTTTCTTTGGCCAATGGAGCGGTACTTTAAAAGTTCAAAAGAGTACCAGGATTTTGTGTAAGAAATAAATATGTACTTTTAAAGAATTTGTGTTTATTTTTCAAACTGTAGTTTTTATTAAATAATCAAGTCAGTTCACAGATACAATAGGTAGCTCAGATTTAAGTAGGGCATAGGCAAAACGGATATTTAATGTAACCCTTATATAACTTGTGATCAAATTGAGTGTAGGTTGTTGCCAATGGATCTAACTTCATTTCTGTCTAACATCTTAGATTAGTTTAATTCAGTGAAACCAGAGAAGCTGTATTTAGTCTGCCCTTGGAAAATCCATTTTTCTTTGTGTAAAAAATTTGTGATAAGTGGGGTTTTTTGTTTTTTGTTTTACTTTTCTGTATAATTCAGAACTGTTTATATAACCTCTGAGATAGCACTGTCTTTTGGAGTTACATTTGAATCTGCTTCATTGCTTCTTTTAGAATTATTCATGATTAAATTGTATTCATTCACTTAACACAGATCCAACTGTCGCCTGCTCCCAGTAGAAGGCTCCTTATTTCATCCTCAGTCACTAAATGCTAGCATCTCATGCATTGCTTGGCTCAGTCTCATTTTTTTGTATAGTTCCTATGGCTACCTCAAGTGATGGTTTCTACCAGAATTTACTATGTAATTGTTTCACCTTTTATTTGTTGCTTTGATAGGGTTGCTGCTGCCTTGGCTTTATCTCTGTATCCAAAAATCACTTTTATCTTACATGATATGATGTCTTCTAGATCTCAACATCTTTTTCAGAAATATGAAAGATTTTGGAATTCATTATATCCTAATCAGCATTTTTTTGAGGGGAAGAGGGGACTGTTGGTATCATGTTGTGCGGTATGGTGCTTCCTCATTTCTTTGAATGTTTTGATTAGGCGACTAAATTTTGGCTGCTATTCTGTCTTTTAAATAGAATATATATACAGCTCCTCCTCCTGTTTTATAAAACTGAGTGATTCTGAGATTGTTCTGAATTCTTTCTCTTTTAAATTCCTTTCTAGTTTACACTGTTTTGTTTTCATCAAGTACAAAGTCAACCAAATTAAGGCAAAGATAGTCCGTTAAATTTCACTTACAGGTTTAGCTTTTAAGTCTATAATGTGTGTAAAATACAGAATAGAACAGAACAGAATAGAATAGAATAGAATAGTTCAGTTGGAAAGAACCTTTAAGGATCATATAGTCCAACTGTCTGACAGCTTCAGGTCTGACCAAAAATTAAAGCACATTAGTTAACTATATTTTGGCAAGATTATTAATTTCATTGTAGACACCTAAATGCTATTGCTTCAATTTTGACAGATTTATTATTTCCTTTATTCTTAGCATGCTGGCCAATCATGAATCCTTTATTTCACCACCCTGGCTAATCTACTAAATGTGGGAGGAATGCCATTAGATAATGTTCTTTTAATGAAAAAAATGAAAAACTAAATGCTGATAGATAAATAAGTTGCAAATGAAAAGAGATTTCCAGTGCTAACATTGCGTATTATTCCTCCTAACTGTATCTCATGTCCCATTTTCCAAATGTCCGAAGAAAATATGGACTTAAATTCTTACCTCTTTTTTTTTCTCAGCTTCCTCCTGCTTCCTGGTTATATCTCAGAAATTTTTCAGACAATGTAATGTTTTTAATTACATTGGTTTTCTTTCATATACTGCATATATTTTCTAGAAAAAATCTCACTACCTGAGAAAATAGCTACTTTATGAGAAATCTTTAGCTTTATATAACTGCCATTCAAAAAAAAAGGGCATTTCAAGACTATTTGCTGTCTTCACATGAGGTGTTTACAGGAATAAACTGTTGAAAAAATCTGCTAAACTAAGAGTCATGATTTCATCATAGCATGAAAATATTTGTGGTGCACAGTATGAAAAAGGACTGTTCACAGAGCCTGTCCCATTAAAGATCATCTAGAAAGATGATATTCTAAAAATTGTAATGGTGATGAAAAGTGAGCATATTTTTTAGTAGTTTCTCTTTTCTTCTTAATATGTTTCCTGTCCAGTTTATAGGACTGGAATTGTCACCAACATGCACAGTGGGCATCTCTTTGATGCTAAAGCTTTCAGGATTCCATTCTTGATGTTTGGCTGTTAACATCTGCTTTTTCCATGGCATATGTACTGTGCAAGAGCACTTTATTTAGAGAGAAGACTGCACTACTTAAAGCAGAGCTTTCTGGGCACAGATGTTAAAACAGTTTCAGCCTGTCCTGAAAGCCAGAAGCAGAGGGAAAGCTGCTAGATTTTCATCAGTTATTTTCAGAGGTGGAAATAATTTTGGATACTTTTCCCTCTTTGGTCTGACACTCCCTTTAAGAAGGTGGAATTAAGAGCATGTTGACAATACAAAGAAGATCATTCATTGTCAACCAGAGTGCATTGCTATTATAACATGACAAAAGAGCTTCCATTCCTCAGTTAGTACCTCTGTGCAGTGCATGTACCATGTGAACATGCTAATTCAGATATCTTAGAACTATGCTTCACTAAATGAAATAAATAGGCCCATAATCATTGCTGAGTGTCATCTCTTTAGATTTACTCAAGTGAACAGAACTACATTTTTCTGAGTGTGTTTGAGATTCTCAGTATGCTCTGATGAATTCATATTTTCAAGTGTTTCGATGCAGCAATAAAAAGCACAAACAGTGATATGGTAGATTCTATATTACGTGAAAGTAAGTGGGACACTTGCTGGTGTCCTACTCTGCAGCTGATTCAGGACTTGGTAATAGCTTCTGGGACCAACCTCTAAACGTCTTGTTCAGTAGAGTTCTTACTGATAACTCTGTTACTGCTGATGTGGGCCTAATTTTATCAGTAATCGTGCTAGGAAGGACCCAATCCAGTAGATGCTTTGCATCCTTCAGCAATATATGCTCTGACGTTAAATCTAGGGTTTGATTAAAAGGTAAATGTTTATATTGTGAAATCAGTTTGCCTCCCTAATTTGATTTTAATAGGAGGTGGAACAAGAGAAAAAAAAAACAACTGACAAAATATTTAACAGAAACTGATAGAAGGCAAGAGAACTAATAGAATTCAAAGTGAATTTTATTCTGTCTTGTCAATCAGGATCTATTTTTCAAATTTCTGTTTATAAACAGAGTCCTCAAAAGAGAGAAGAAAAGAATGTTTAATAGAAATGGTTTTCTTCTTTAAGGTCCCTTCCAACCTGAGCCATTCTATGATTCTATGTATCATTTTGGGCTTACTTTATTTTGCTGAGATTTTCTCTAAACTGTTTTAAGCTTTCATAAAGTAGAAGTTTTTAATCAAGTAGGTATAAAGGATGTTGGGATAATTTTGTCATAGTTTTTTGTAAGGACAAAACTAATTTTGAAGGAAATAGGTTCCTAGAAATAGAATTCCAAAGCAGCAAATTCAATTCATTTTGTTAGAAACAGCAAGCATACAGGTAAATATCTTCACTGTTTTCACTATCTGAGGAAAGAAACTAATTTTCCCTGGCTTTAGCCACCTAAGAAGTAGAGCTATCAAGAAGAGAGATTCATCTGCTAATATGTCTGAAATGTAGCTGTTGAAATCTTACTAAGTCATCTCCTTTCATAGCCAGTGGAAAGTAGCAGACATCTCAAGAGAGTGATACATCTCAGTATAAGATAGGCCACATGAATCACCCTCTGGAAATGTCTGTGTCTCTTCATTGGCTGTAGGAAACCTAGATGAAGAGTTTGGACTGAATGCTTAAATTTTAGAAGGTTAATGTTAAATTAGATGGGTGAAGCTGTCAATGTAGGTAAATTGTTTTAAAAGTGTGGATGCAAAACTAAGACTATACATTGTATGTTAGATGAATCTGTGTAAATGATTGATACATTTTAAATATTTGAAGAAGCTTAGTATGATCTGGGTATAGTAATAAAAAGAAATAAGAAAATTGGTATTATATGATTTGCAGAAAATGTTGTATATGACATGCAAACTTAGCAGGCGGTCAAATCACATTTTAGTCAAGGACTGAAACTTCTGAAACTTCACTGTGAATTGTGTCTGTTATTGGGTTCTGGTGGTTGGGTTTGTGACATAACATGTACATATACTAGTGCGCTTGAAAGACTGATAAATCTTTTCCTGTGATAATAAATTTTTGTGCTACTTAACCAAAGGCATGGCATTTCTTGAAGCTAACTCAATAGTGTTGCATTTTTAGTTTTGGTGTAAGAACAGTCCTCCAGTGCTGTAAACAAGGATAAATGAGTTTAGATATTTTGTTGATTTAAAATGGTCTAATGAACTAATACTAATCTTATCAGAGTTTTGTGAAGTAGGCTTACTACTATCATCCTGCTCCCTCTAATTTACTAAAGCTACAATCCCAGATTCTTTTAGGACTGAGATCTACAATGATGTAAGTAAATCTACACTGTCCCCAAAGTAGCAAAAACCCCCGGACTTTATTTTTTAAATCTGAACTGGCATTTGGGGTTGTTCAGACTGGAGAAGAGAAGGCTTAGAGAGGACCTTATAGCGGCCTTTCAGTACCTGAAAGGGGATCATAAGGCAGAAAGGGAGAGACTTTTCTCCTGCTCCGATTGCAGCAGGACATGAGGGAATGGCTACAAGCTGAAGGAGGGGAAATTTAGGCTGGAGATTAGAAGGGGTTCTTTACCCAGAGGGTGGTGAGGCACTGGAACAGGTTGCCCAGAGAGGTTGTGGAGGCCCCATCCCTGGCAGTGTTTAAGGCCAGGCTGGATGTGGCGCTGGATGACCTGGTCTAGTGCATGTGGCGTCCCTGCCCATGGCAGGGGGGTTGGAACTAGATGATCTTTAAGGTCCCTTCCAACCTGAGCCATTCTATGATTATGTGAACTTGGAAATGTAGGTATTCCAACTGGTAAGTGCTGAATTCCCTCTTCCCTTGCTAACTGTAATAGTTCCTCCTTAAAAATACATCTTTAAATATCTTATTTGGCACAGTGTCTATTTATTTGCAGTGATATATGGGAGGATTTTAATCTCAAAATACATAAAGTCCTGCAGTAATTTTCAACATGTAGAAACACTGAATCAGAGATCAGATGTATATGAGCTTACCAATCTGTAGTAGTTGTCCAAATGTAGTTTTATTTGTTAAATATAGATGTATTTTTTCATATCATTATCAGAAAGAAAATGCTGATAATCCAAACATCCAGTTATACAAGTTTAAAAGGGTGGATCTTCAGTCTAAATACTAAATCAGGAGATCTTAATTATATTCAAATTTTATTGTCCTTTTGTTTTTAGAATCTTTATTTTTTCCACAGACACTGGATGAAATTTAATTGCATTAAAGGGAAAACTTATATTTATTTTTGTATAAATAAGGATGTACCTTATAATCGTTTAAAGAAATTCACATATAGGTGATCATTTCTTAGACTACAATTGCTTTTATTTTATTGTGTCAGTGTTTTGAGTCTCCTAATCCATATTTGCCTATTGTGTTTCAAAAGGGAATCAAATTGGTTTGGTGGTGCATTAATGTTTTATGCAATATTCCATAGAGAACATTAAATAAAAATAAAAGAAAAAGGTTGACCTCTAACACTTACACCCATTTCTTATGTCAAACTGGGAGATGTTGAAAGCCCTATATGGTTGTAACCCTTCTATCTAACTGTGACCCTCCTTAACACTAAGCAGGTGACTCGATTAAACATAAATCAGGCATAAAATGCCCTGCATGAGGCAGCACAGTGAATCAAGCAAATTATCAAATGGCAAAACTCATTCTGTGCTCTGGGCAATGTAAGCTGCCAGCACTTATACATCAAAACTTCACTCAATGTAAGATTGATTTTATTTTATTTTGTTTATTTTAATTCCCTACAGCAAGCTGTGTTAGTTGTGTAAAATGCTGTCTGCATCATTGCATTCCTAAGAAATGCTTTTCTTGTTTAGCAAAGGCCGATCGCAATCTTAAGCAAAGTAATCTAAGACTCTCTGTAGTGGGTTCTAGCAGAGCTGATATTTTAATACCAAAACTTAAGCTTCTGTGATTGTATAGATTTTTTCCTGTTTGTTTGTGTGTGTACACACACTATCAACTTTATCAAAAATACGAGCACCAAAGGGATAATGTTATAAAATTGAATCAGCAGTAGCCATTGAAGATATTTTCCAGTTTCAGTAAAGATGTTGGGATTAAAGTGTGTAAGTCCAATCTTAAGGCAAGAATGAATTTTTATGTGAGATGATACATGTCTTCCTTTCACAGTTGCTTTTTATGCTGCCTTAAAACATGTCAAAATAATCCCCAGCAGAGGAGCCTAAAAGGAATGTCAGCTCTGTGGTTATGTAAATCGAATTGAGTGCTTTACAGCAGGTTTAAGATTTTTATAACTCAGGAGTTGTTAACAGCCAGCTGGTTTGTATCTGTTTTTTATGGTTATTCTTGTCATAGGCAGCCTCCACAATTTTTAATTATATTTTATGGTATGTGTTTTCCCTCCTCTTGAATCCCACAGCCACTCTTTGCTTCAAAAGATATTTTCCACTGGGAAGAGGAGAAGCATTGCTTTGGGACGCCATCATTAGAAATACTGTTGTATAATTACCTCCTGGTAACAACAGTGGAGGGTGAATCTCCATCGCAGATCTTTAAGTAGCTATGCCAGGATGGAAATCTGTAGTATTCTGCACACACGTTTAGGATGTGATGCCTGCAGCCCTTAGCTCAGACAGTTGTCTTCTGCTTTTAAAGAGCTGATTTACAGTCTTTATTGCTTTCACAACGCAAATCCCTCTTTGCTTCATGCTTCAGGTTTGAATACACGCTTTGTGCTTTGCAGATTTCATTATATTCCGTGTTCTGGATCACCACTCATTTTGTAACAGACGTCCTTAGCAATGCCTATTTTTTGTTTATTTTAGTGACTGTAGCTGTAATACTAGACAAAGGTAGCCCTTTAAATGTTTTTAGAGCAGTGTAATTTCAAGACTACAATCTGATTCCCATCTGGAGTAGAAATAATTTAAAATATACACGAGCACTTCTCTCTGTCTGAAAATAAAAACACCATGCCTGACAGCCTGAAAAACCAATGCCTTATTTTTTGTTAGACTTTTGAGAGGCTATGAAATATTTAGTTACATATAACTGTGAAGACATTACCAGAAACTATGCGTTCTTGAGTGTTTTACAGCATTTTGTGAGTGTCCTCTCTCTCCAAAAGGAAATGAACTGCTGTCTTTAATGGTATAACCTCCTATTCAAACACCTCTTCTCCTTGCAGATGTAATGATATAAGAGCAAAAGTTTTAAATAATTGATAATACAGAGAATGCTGTTTGTAAGATGGTTAGAAGACTGTTAAGCTTCACAACTGTATGATAACAGAAAGACTACTTTAAACCTTCTTTTTAGGTAAGGTTGAGAAAATTAACACTTGTTTTAGCTACAGTCTAAAATAGTTACAGTCAATCTCACTTTAAAAGCCTGTTTTGAAAGTGTAAAGGAAATAATGTATGCGTTTGTGTTGTATTCCAAGAATTGATTTGTGTAATCCAGTTTCATTATTTTAACAGACTGAAATCAATAGAAGCATTATCATCATACCTAATATATTCAGACATTATGAGTCTATAGATCTTCTTGTATTACACAATATTATGTTTAAATTTGAATGTTAAGTGTTTGTTTTGACCCACTTATGGTCTAATGCCTAATGTCAGCAGCTTCTGAACTACGAATTCAAGTCTCTCTCTCTACTGCATTTGCTTTATATTAATTTCTAGAGCTACACAGGAGCTTACCATGTAACTAATCATAATACACAGGATAAATACTTATTACCAGAGTTGGTAATAAGTAGAATTTTCTTTTATTTAAATATAATTAACTATGAAATTCAAAGACCATCAAAACAGTTAGCTTTAAAACTACAAGGTTGCCAAAAATAAAGTTTGAATACTGGTAAAAATATACTGATCTTACCAAAATACATTTTGGGCTTTTTATCATGTTATTTTCAATTTTTTTCCAGTGTTCATCTTATTTAATAAAGTTAAGAATGCATAAGAAGACTGAAGGAATTTGCAAAGGAAGGTGCAAATAATAACAACAATAAAGATACTGCTTTCAAGTGCGTAAGATAGGAGTGCAGTCAGTGCACAAATGACACAATAGGAATAGCATGTACTGAAACTGAAAGATATAAATTATATTATTTTTAACCCCCCCACATAGTTACATAGTGTATTATTTAAAGAAAATAAACAAAACAAGAAAACGTTTGGAGATGATGTTTACCAGATTAGGTGCATAGAAGATATTTCATGTTTTAGGGATTAGAGTACTGCAGCTATAGTTCATGGCTTCACCTCTCACATACCCCAGGCAGAACTGCTTGTATTTGCTGGCTGTGACCTGCAAAATTAATTGTCAGTTCTTTCTTCTCTAGGGCTGTTGAGGATAGTGTGTGATGTTTAACGATACTTATTTGTTCACGGTTCCAAACTATATGTACAGATGATACCCTGGAAAGTAGAACTAGTTTACTGAATTTTTAATTACCTCTTGTAGACATATTTTAACAGTTTAAAATAGAAATAATTCTAGACTGAAAAATCTCTGCTTTAAGGCAGTACTGAGCTTGCCCTCAAGTCTATGTTTGGCTACAAATGCAGCCCTCATAAAATGGAAGGATACCTGCTTATATTTCAAATATGCAGTAGTACTTCAAAGAAGATACTGTGTGGTCTGCAGTACTTGATCTGCTTGGAACAATTCATTAGAACAAATGAAAATACACAGTTTTGACTTAAACTTAGTTTCTATAGTTGTTGAGTATTTTCCATAAAGGTATTTTAGAGGAACCAAATTTGTGCAAGGATTGACTGAACCAATCAAACTGGAAAAACACATTGATGACTGAAGAGGCTATTGTTCACATAAGGCTTTAATGTATTGAATCAAGCTAGGTGCATCTGTACGTGAGAACTTTCCCTAATGTTAATACTTCACTGTTTCAAATAGACATTAATTTTCTCCTTTTTTTTGTGTGTGTATACTTCATTTTGGATTAGAAATGAAGTTGCAAATGTGCTTTTACAAAATATGTTCCTAAATCAAAATTGGTGTAGAGATAAAGAATGGTGTATTTTCCCACTGCATCCTTGAGCAGGTAACCTGTTGTAATGGTTCTCAAACACACACCTGTTTTTTCCTGTCCACAAAGGGTGAAGATGATTAGATGATCATATTTTTCCTCTTTCTTTTCAGGTCATTTAAAAAAAAGTATCTGATGGTGTTATGATATAATTAGATTGGAATTATTTTTTTTTAATCCTTAATATCCTGTTTTTCAGAGTACAACTTCCTTTACAGTTAACAAAAAAGTAACTAGTCAGATTTTACAAACATAAGGTAAAATCATTATATTCTCTCTTGTGATTGTCAGTGATTTAGAAGGAGTACTTTTCACATTTAACTAGCTCAGGTACTAACAGAGAGATGGGGATTTTTTAATCTTTCTTTTGTTTTACTAAAGCCCTAAGTAGCTTTCATAGAATTAAGATTTTGTGACAAAGCATCACAAATTGAGAAGTGTTTTGATCTTTTTTAGAAAATTACTAAACCATTGGTCTTATTCCCTCCCTGCTTCAGAAACTGAATTGATCATATACTAACTTGAATTTCAAATTCATAAAAAATCTTGTATATGTTAATTTGATGGTTTTAAAGAAAACACTCCAGTTAAACTAATAAAAATCATAAATGTTTATTTCCTATTATTTGCCAGTGCCTCTTGGGCTCAAAAGTGTTTTGTCACCTTTTAAGGTGCATGCTAAATTTGAAAACAGTGTTTCACTTTCATAGTTCCTTTGTGGGTTTTTATCTATCTACACTTTATACTGAACTGCTGACCTCACTTCTTAGGTAAGTTTAGTTTGCATTTTATGTAATTTGTTTGACTTTATAGAATTAGAACCAGAGCCTATAGCAATATTAATACATCCTTGGCACTTTCTTTTAATTTTTATAGCTTTGTAAAACTCTCGGCTGATTTATATTAATTATCCCTCTGTAAGATAAGGAAGTATTATCTCCATCTAACAGATAGATAGGAATAAAATTAAAATGTAGATGACATATCTGATACTTTCTGGTAGTATTGGAATTAAAGTTTAAGAGCCTCTAATTTCTTCTTCTGTTCTTTTGTTAGAAAAATCATATTTTTAATTAAAAGGGTGAACTACTTGAAAACTCATTCAGATACTTTCTTTCAACATCTCTTCTCTGATTCTTCTTGCTACCAACTAAGAATTTCTCTGGAAGGGATGCTTGGCACATGTGGTTAAGCAGAGGTCTTGTAGGTGAGGGGTAATGATCTGTTTGGATTTAATTTACAACTAACTGAAGATAAATCATAAGAAAATGGCAGACAGGAGAATCAGACAGGCCATCAGCTGTGTAACCAAGTGACTGACCTAGGGGCATCTCTAAAGCTGCCAAAACAATTGTTTATAGAATCTGTCAGAAAAACCCAGATCCTACTGTTAAAAAAAAAATCTTCCATAATTTTACATCTGAGCTTTTTACATGAACACCTAGGAAGAGAAAAAGAAAGTAGAATACAACTGTGAAGTATACTGTGCTAATGACATTCTGCAGATAACTATTGCATCTGTTAACACTTGTGCAAAACACACAATGCTAGTGAAGGACTGATTTAGGGAGAGACAGAAGAAAGGTAGGAGGTTTGAATTCGGCTAAGTTTTAACTTTTTTATGTTAATATAGTAGCTTGAAATAAAATGCTGGTTAAAATATCTCTTTGCTAAAAGGGCAAGACTGAGGTGAGCTGATGCTACAATTAAATAGAGAAAATATTTGATGCTATCGATTAAGTTGATGTTTCGTAGAATCATAGAATGATTTGGGTTGTAAGGGACCTTTGAAGATCATCTACTCCATCTACCTGCCATGGATAAAGACATTTTTCACCAGAGCAGGCTGCTTAAAGCCCCATCTAACCTGGCTGTGAACACTTGTCCACGGTGATAGGGCATCCACAACTTCTCTGGGCAACCTATTCCAGTGTCTTGCTATCCTGATTGCAAAGAAATTCTTCCTTATATCTGACCTAAATCTACTGTCAGTCTAAAACTGTTGCATCTTGTCCTGTTGTAACAGGCCCTGCTAAAAAGGCAGTCCCCATCTTTTTTATAATCCCCCTTTAAGTATTGAAAGGCTGCAATAAGGTCTCCCCAAAGCCTTCTCTTCTTCAGGCTGAACAACCCCAACCTTTCTTCATAGGAGAGGTGTTCCAGCCCTCTGATCATTTTTGTGAGCTGCTCTAACAGGTCCCAAGTCCATGACTTTCTCATATTGCAGATCCCAGATCTGGAGCAGTACTCCAGGGTAGGATCTCACAAGAGGGGACTAGAGGGTGAGAATCCCCTCCCTCAACCTTCTGGTCGTGCTTCTTTTGATACAGCCCAGGGTACAGTTGGTTTTCTGTCATTCTGTTAGTTTGGTGCAGAAATGTCAACAAACTGTTCATTTAGGAGATTGGAAGTATGAATCCATTCAGAATTCCTATGTATCATCAACATCGTAGGAGGCAATCTTTTTTTCATGCATTGAAGCCATTTTATAACTCATTTTTTATTTCTTGCTCTTTCATATGAGGAATATCAATCACTTATGCTTGAATGGTAGCAGTTTCCAACAACAGCTAAACATTTCACTGAATTCCACTAATGTTTTCCTGCAATGTAAGCTTTCTTACCAAAAAAAAAATGTGAGAATGGAAAAAACCCCAGCTTGTAATACTTTTCTTTGAAAATATGGTCACTTGAGACAGTGCTGTAGTGCCACTTTTGAAATGTGTTTTCTGTAGCTCAGAAGGGCAGGATGTCAACAGCAAAGAGAGAAAAATGTAAATAGGAATGTGTGTATACTCTTCAAATTTGATCACGATACTGCATTGTGCAGTATGATTGTCTCTGTAGATGATACGGCATCTTTATTAAATATTGTTTCTGGAAGGACAGAACATGTTGATCCATCTGCCTTTATTATGTGAAACCTCACTATATGCCACTCATTGGTTAGCATGCAGCTTTGATAAAGTAGAGTTCTCTTGTGGCCTGCTATTCCTGTGGAAAATCTGTTTTGGTACATGGAGGGACTCCTTGTTTTGAAGCCTGGCAGAGAAATACAGCCAATTCAAGAACAGATCAAACAAAAGAGAACACTAGAAATCTCTCATAAGCTTCTTGATCCAGTGGCAAAAAAAAAATCTGTAATTTATGGTCTCTAAGTGCATCACAAAATTAAACCCAGCAATAAGTCTGCATCCTTTTAAAAAATAATTCCTGTGTTTCCAAGACTGAGCGTCTGTTTTTAACACGTCTTAACTAGTGATTAAGAATTTGATTTTATAGAAACTCAAGAATTCAGTGTAAGGAATTGCAATAAACCCAGTCATTTCCCGTATTTATGCATGACAAAAAAGGTTTAAAGTTTTGCATATTAGCAGCCCACTTTACATGTTTCAGAGTCAATATATTCTTTACTTCACTTTGGGAAATGGCTACCAAGCTTTTTGGGCTGTGTAGTGACTATAACCAACACTTTATACTTGCAACCTTATTAGCTATCTGTGTGACTTTCAAAGTGACTTCAAGTCAACACTAATATCAAATCACTAGAATGATTTCCTAAGATAAAGTAATGATAATGCTCCTGTTCCATTTTTTTCAAACGATTCATTCTGAAAATTTTAGTCTAGCAGTTACAGTGTTGAAAACTAGTAATGTCTAGAAAATAACAAAGAAATACACATATGCTGTACAGGCTATGCATATTTTTATTTGAAATATTAAAGTCTAAAACTTGGAATTTAGAAATTATAAGAGAGAAAGTCATAACCTAGAGGAATGAGAAATTAACAAAAGTCACTTCCCATCTCACTCTTGTGTGAATGTTGACAAGGTAGAGGAAAGTGATTTCCAGTAAGAGGCTGTTCATGAATGGTTGTAGAAAAGGGTAATTAAATTAATCTGCTGCAAATTATTATCTAGTTCTTCCTACAAAATGGGGAACTGCTGTCATTATATTTTCTCTATTGATTGATGCCACAAACTGGAGACATGCATGGTAATGTGAGATTTTATCTTTTATCAAGTGTTGTTAGCAATGTGCATATAATGTTTCGTTTACATATGATATTATGAGGATTTCTTGAGTTTCTACCACAGACAATGTTGGGACCCCCTTAAGCTTGCATATTTGCTGAGGTTTGAGTATTTGTCCATAATGAGGTGGACAGTGGTACCCATCAGCTATAGGCTTGAAAGGTTATGCCTTTTAGAAGCATGTGTGATCATGTATGCAATTCTGAATTTGCAAGTGGCTGCAGGTTTTCATAATACAGGCTGCAATTATATCAGTATTGTAAGAACTGTAGAAAGGTTACTGCATATTTGTTTTCATATTCTAACCAAATACAATAATTTGTACGTTATAAATACCATGTTTCCCCTTTAACATTATTAACAGTGTTCAGACATTTACTTTTTGAGTATCAGGCAATTCTGAAGTACAAAACAGAAATATTCAGACATCTTACTTTGTGATAACACTGTGGGCTTGAGACAATTCCCTTGATCTGGGATGATAATTTGGTAATGCTTTGATTGACTTCTGGGACAAGACAGAAGTGCACATCATACCACTGTCCTGCCATAGTTTGTATTGGAAAGTGATATGGGTGCCTTCAAATGTAAGAAGTTGCCACAGTGGGATTTGTCTAGTGCCACGGTCATCACTCAGGGTGCTGCCCATGGGATTTAGTCTCATGTTACCTGGTGCAACAAGTAAAGCATATAGGTGAGAGAGTGCTGTCTGTAAGAATTGGCTGCCTTTTCATCTGAAAACAGGACTACACAGTGTTCCCCCTAAGTCATTATCAGAGCTACTTTGTACAGTATCACAGTTCTGATCATTGCAGTACAATATTCTGCTATCACTGTGCTGTAATAGTACATTTAGCCCCATGCCTTGCCTCTGGCGCAGTGTAATGCATAATGGATCTAACGAAACATAGAAAAGAGAAGAAAAAAAGAAAAAAAACCAGAGCCCTAAAGCCACAGTGCAGCTCTTGAAGTTACAACACTTCAAGTGAATAGAGGGATGGAGGAGGAGGGAGGGCTCTCTTGACCCTTACAGGTAGTTTCTTTACATTTTGAAACACAACAATTCTCTTACCCAACTTTCTGTGTTAAAACAATGGACTATATGCCTTGAAATAACCAGAAGATTTCTGGGAATTTTTTACAATGTTGTATTGACTTCTGTCATTATAATTCTTGGTGCAACCTGCTTTGCACACTGCAAATACAGAGAGGCAATCAGAAGAAAATTATAGAATTTGTCAGTATATTTTATAATATAAAGGTCTCTGTTTGATTTTCTGTGCAGTGGGAAACAATATCGACTTTAAAGCTAAATATGACAAAACAAAGTCAGAATTGTTCTTTAAAGTTACTTTATTCATACATGTATTTATACACTGTTAATAAATAAGCCTGTGAAAACTTCCTTTAAAATATCTTGAAATAGTAATGTATATTTTAAATGCCTACTGAAGATACACTAATGAGCACCTATGATAGTATTTCATCTTAATTAGCAAAGGCAATTGTTTGCAGCTAAAGCTCTGCATTCCTTTCCTTCTCTTTTCACCAGTAGGAATAATCCTGTTTTCATTTCTTGGGGAAGGTAGGAGCCTGAAATAAGTCTATAGCTGACTATTCCTGTGCACTGAAAATTAGAATCTCATCTTTCCTTGGGAGAAAATGTTGCTTTGAGACCAAAGCCATAAAGGCCACAAAGTCTTTGATACCACACTGAGTAAATATCAGTGGGTTGTGTTTTCAGTGTCTGGACCCAGTGCAGAGAACAGGTCTCTCTGCAGGCACATCCATCCCACCAGGAGGCTATAAACCACACTGCTGTGGTCCACAGATAAAATCTCTTTCTATCTAAACTTTTTCTGATGCCTCAAATACTTACACACATGAATAAGTTAAAATTTCACACACATGATTAGGCATTTGGACTATACCGTGTCTATTGGAAAGAATTTGGCAGTTCTATGCAAGGCTGAGCTCAGAAGTTGTAAGGAGACATACTTCCATGGAGCCATCAGGCTGCCTCAACAGTGTTTAGATATTATTTTAATCAAAGAACTGTGTGCCATTACCCCAGGATCTGTGTCAAGCTGTGGATTAGGCTTATAAAAAAAACCCTACAAAAGCTCCTGCTGGTTGAAAGATTATGAGTATTTAGCTACATTACTGCTGTTACAGGCATGAACAGGTCCTTTCAGTATTTTTGAATTGTAGCAGTGTTACAATTAATTAGCTGTGTCCTTCTAGTTATAAACTAGACTAAAGTTAAAGGCTGAGGTTTGATTAAGTATTACTGATTTTCTTACTGTTTTTGACTGTATAACCTAAACTGAAATACGCTTCTCTAAACTGGACACAGGGAATATGGAGGTAGCCTAATCAGGAAAATTCACAAAACATCAATTACTGCAACTAACTGTCATTACATTAAAAGTATTATCTTTTAATTTCTTGTAACAGGGAGAATAGTGCTGTGAGAACATAATACACACAAAAAGAAGAAAGGAACTTCTGTTTGCAAATAGTGCAGGGAAGTTGTTCCCATGATAAGTCATTCTATTAAACAAGAGCCACTATTGCACTCTAGGAATGCAAATCTAAACCAGAAAGTCTGATAGGAACCAAGCATCATTGTTAGCATAAAATATTGTCACTATCTGTATTTTCCCTTCCCACGTATGCTGGTGTTTTTGTTTAATTGCATGCTATTCGGTTAAAAAGATTGTGGATTAGGATTTGACACTTATGGAAAAGTCTTTTTTTTTTATATTGTTCAAAGCTGACCTCTGCTTTTAAAAAGGCTTGATCTGCACTTTTTCATCTGTTTAGAAGCATACATTTTTGGTTAAGAAATTGAAGACAATCTCTTTGTCTTTTTCCTAAGCTGGGGAGTTTGAGATAAAAAAGAATGCCTGCTTTAAAAGTCACACATGGCTGTAATTTAAGATTTTTTTTACTTCTTGTCCATAACAGTTGAAAGAAACCTTCAATGAAAGTTTATTAACTAGGCCAATGCCTGAGGCAATAAAGGTTCATTTATTACCAGTTTCTTGGCTGTTTTTCTTCTTCTATTTTTCCGTTAAACTCATAGCGTAAGATAATACTTCACAAAATTAAACCTTTGACCTTCTGTGGAGTTAAGTCACCTTTGATTAGATAAAGTAACAATTTATGGTCCAGCATGAGGTTGCACACGAAATGAATAATGCAACAGCCTGAATGAGAACTGAGAATCTATTGCTTTTGAAAAGATGACTGCTGTTTAAGAAAGAATGTTTTTAAGAAAGAATGCTGTTCTAATTGTATTGTAGTGATGTTGTATGCAGTAGGATTTTAAAACTGTTGCTGAAAAGTACAATATAGCCAGGCAGTTATGCAGTATACATTGTTTAATTCTGTCACAATTGCACCGAGCCAATAATAGATTCACAAGTTACAAAACCCATTAAGCTATTTCAGTTAGAAATTTATTGTGGTATTTGAAATGCAGTGTATAATTTCACCTTTTACTCTTCAGGACAAAGGAATCAATCCACAAAAGAGAATAACTTTATGGAATGTAAGTCCATCAGTTCTATAAATGGCAAATATTAGTGGTAGAATAATTACATTTACACATATTTTTTTTTCATCATTGAACCTGCCAGTTGTACTCATTCAGAAAATACAGTCTTGATATTGTTTTATCTACAAAACACGGTAACAGTGCTTCTTTCTAGGTCAGTGTTTTATTTCTGCAACTGTGGTCTTAACTGCTGAGACACATTGTAAGTAAAAGATATTGAGATTTGAAGATTGCTGTGGAAATTTAGCTTTTTTGTTTGTCTTAAATGCAATACCCAGACCTCAAAATTCATATTGCAATTTAGGAGTAGTTACAGGAAAAGGTCTGATTAGACTGATGAACAACAGATGGTTTGAGCCTTATGTACACTGGTTTTCTCCCACTGCAAGACTTAACAATTTCATTTTGGTTGCACTAGTCCAAACTAGATGACATCGCTGAATTTTTCCAAGTATTTCTTCTTTAAGAATATTGAAAGTGCAAGTAGTGATTTCACTTCTTAAAATGTGACTCTTAAAAATAACCCTTTTAAGCATGTTAAAAAATGATCTGGATGAGCAGTTTAAGCTGAACCAGACAAGCTGAATAGGAAAAAGGGTCAGACAGGATTTTTTTTATTATCCCAGAATAAGAGGTAATGAATTTTTTAGGGTATACCAGTATCGTTGTATTGGATCAATCCAGGCGGTTTAACAGAAATAAGGCTTCTGGATAACTGTGAGGTTCCAGGCCTACATTATATGTAAAGAATGCTGCTAATGAAACTCAGTATATTTTAGCAGACCATTATGATGTAGTCTGTAGTTGCCCTTTCTGCAATCAACTCTATGTAATCAGACCTCTGTCCTCTTGCAGATTGCTTTCCTCTTCTTGTTTTATGTATCACACTATATAAAACACGCATTAGATCAGAGGCTAAGGTTAGGATCCTGTTTCGCTTGAAATAACTGGGCAGCAGTGTAATAAGCTACCAAAAACTTGTACCTGGAACCCATGAAACCACTTCAATAATCTACAGTGATCAGGGTTAAGTCCTAGGAGGTAACCCTGCCTTTCTTTCTCAGAGTTTTTCAGATTTTAGTAAGAATTTTGCCCAAGTAAGAACCTCAATATAAAATCAAGAATTAAGTCAAGAAATGACATGAATTATTTTCAAGTCAGTACTATTGAAATAAACTATAAGAAAAAGGATTAAGTTTTAATTTGAGATAATGAAAGGAAATGTTTCAGATATTAGGTGAGATTTGGAACTCCTCCCACACAATGAATAAAGCATTTCTGCAGAATGAATTTTCCAGCAAATGAATGAAATTAAACATAACACACTGCTGACAGTCATATTTTGGTTTTCTGCCTGTTTTTTGATGGCAAAGGTAAAGTCCTAAAGAAAGAGGTTGTTAAAATACATATATATACTATTGAATTTTTAGTATTTCTATAAATATGTATATATGGTATATATAAAGGAAGGCTAATAGTTAAGTAAGTTATTAATTATTTATTGAAATAACTATTAGGAATTGTAATTACTATTAGACATAGCTATCTGGAGGAAGTTAAAAGTGAATTAAGATTAGTTACTTAGTCCCAAGACCAAGAAATGCGTGTTTTGAGACATATTTGAGGCTGAAGAAGTTAAACTCACCTCTTTTTTCTCCTTCAAAAATAGAGTGTGTTGTAAGCTGCTCATGCCATCAAAACTGAAAGTTTTAAAAGCTTTCTCTTAAAGCAGGGAATAGTATTTGTTGGAAGGCAGAAATCCTGGATATGTTTTAGTGCCCACCAGTAACTTGTACACATTTTGAAAATCTGTTATGATAAAAGGCAGCTCTGTCAGTCATTTTGCTTTCAAAACAGAATTGTTTTCTAAAGATGCTGTGGTTTTTGTCATTGTTTTACATTTAATTCACTCAGTTTTTAGCATTAGATACTACATAAACTGGGCATACTTCTGGTCTCTTTCTCACCCACAGAATTCTGACTTCAATAGAGTTGCATGGGTGTAAATTAGACTAGAACTTGGCAGGAGAAAGCTTATGATTATATTTGGCAGAGGCAGCAGGCTGCAACTTTATTAACATAATTAACAGCTACAAACACACCCAACAGGCCAAAGCAATCTAGTGACAGAAGAGATAAGGTCTTTGTAGGAAAGGATCATTCACGCTTTCTTTAGGTGTTCTGCTTCTTGTTCCTGAGTTCCTAGTAAGGCTTGGAGGGCTTTCAATTGAGTTGTAATTCAAATTCATATGGCTCCTACAAGACACCTTGAACAGACTTTTGCTGATGAGTCTATAGGAACTGTCAGCAATACAGAGATTACTTCAGAAGCGTCATGGCTGAATTGAACTTTACTTTCTGATGTTTTGCTTTTTGAATTAAATTGTTGGACAAGATTAATTGCATGCAGTAAGAGATTTAAATGAATAGCTTTATAAAGCATTAAAGTTCTAAGTATGTCACATGGGAAAAAAGCTGTAAGGTTTAAATGAATAAATGTATTTAATGCATAAAATGTCTAGGCTAATTTTTTAATTCCTTTACTAACATCTTTTATTGAAAACCCATACTTTATTCATCCATCTTAGTTATACTGCTGTGGTGGTGGTAATTTAATATTCCTGCTCTTCGCTAATCTTCTGGTTCAACAGAAGTAAACAATAGCTTTCATAAATTAAAAATATGCTCTCCAGAACATGCTTCTAAAGATAAAAAACAAGGCTGTAAACATTTATGACTGAAACAAACTAGATTGTTCAAATACTGCCATGATGTATCATGTATATCAATATGGCACTGATATCAGTTAGAATGCAAACAAGGTTTTAAATGATGTGCCCCTTCATTTCAGCTGGAGAATCCGCTTTTCACCATCTGCCTATCAGATGGTTAGGAACCAGGACTGCGTATTAATGCCACATGTTCGATTTTCTTTCCTCTTGTAATGGTTAGATTCATATTGCTAATAGCTGTGCATGAGCACTGTCGATGAAATTTGTGTGACGATGGAGTGATGAGATATTTATAAAGCTGCCTGTCTCACTGCATAATCAGCAGGAGGAATGCCAGACGTAAACAACTTATCAATTTCAGAATATTAATGACAGCTACCATTGACTTCAATGCATTGAATATTTTGGCCTGGATACTTTTTCACTGTTCAAATAAATACTTGTACAGAAGAAGAAATACCTATGTGGCTGGTTGGTGTAATCCTTACTTCTTTCATTTCAGTTACCTTTATAGACGACTTCTGGTTATCTCATATTTGAAGATAAAGTTTCTGTAGTGTAGGAAAATGTGCAGTTCAGAAATTCCTTGGCTATTTGTTGTAATAGCAAAGTGATACTAGATAATGTTTTGTTCAGAAGGCTTTTTTGAACGACAAAGTATTTAGCCAAGTATATACCTGTACCTGATCATATAGATACATGCATACAGGTACATAAGAGCTTATTAACCTCTTCTGTTTAGAACGTATTTGGCTGTATTTGCTAGTGAGATAATTGGGGTAAGTTGGGGCCCGTTCTTGGGAGGAAGTTTTGTCGTGTACCATTACCCCAGTGTACCTCAGAGCACCAGTGTTTATAATGCAAGGGATTCTAGTAACTAGCTTTGGACCTTCCTTGCCACTTACTTTGCTATATCGTTGCTCTGAGGAATGGCATTAAGGTACCATTCTGAGGAGTATTCCTTACATTTCCCCCTCACTTACAAATGAGACATGCATTTCAGATTCGTATAGTTTAATTCCTGTACAGCAAATTAGTCATTTCAGCCACTTTCATAGTTGAATGAGAGAAAAAATGAAATTAGTAGTTTAATTTCTACTTTTTAAAATTATCATTTATTATCACAAGCATTATCTTGCTGCAATCATGCTACAGAACTAAGCAACCTGTATTTTAGTTTCCCTGCCCCTGTGCAGAGGCTATGGCTTCCTCTGGAGAGTAGCATTATGTCCTAAATTGGAGAGGAGCACTGAAGCATACTTTTTTGCAAATTTTGGAGTGAAAGAGAGTTTGTATTTTAGCTTTTCTGCAACCAGCTTATTACCCCAGTGAGACATAATATTGTGGGCTTACATGTGCTATGTCCAGTGTCTGTTTAGTGAGGTGTTTACACTCATACTTGGAAGTGCTTAAAAACTGCTCCTCTGGAAGTGCAATCACAAAAGTTTGAGCCCTGGTATTGTATTCTGTTGTTATATTGTATCTGAATATTCCTCTGATGTATTGGTCTTTAAAACGCTAGTTTTAGCTTGTCAGAGATGTATATAAAAAAGGAAGTATAGGTTATTGTATTGTTTAGTGAACACAGGATGCAAACAAAAGTTCAGGGGTGCCCCATTCTTTTTTTTTTTTTTTGTGGCCTAATTTAGGGTCTGTAGCCAAATTTGTATAATGTATAAGTTCATATCCTTCCTCTAAGGTAAAAATATCATTGGAAGCAATCCATGTTACTGTCAATACCTTTTTAAGATCTGGACATGCACAGTTTGCAATAGTAGCAGAAGCTAAAATGAAACAAACCTTCATATTTATCCATATTCTGATGTGATGTTTGGCTTTTGGAAGATCTTCTACCTGAAATAACAGTTTTCTAAATAATATTGATTTGCCTATGCAGAATGGAATTATCACATAGTTGGTAATTCTCATGGCACTTGGAAGTGTTAGAAGTCTGTGACCCTGTGAGGAGAGTCAAGATGCTGGAACTGTTTGCTAATCTGTATGCAATCATGCAAAGAAATAAGGGAAAGTAACCTTGACTCAAGCCACGGTATATTCAAAGGCACCTCTTACGGCACCTCATTGCTTTCCTGATGTCTGTTCACCTTCTGCCTTCTCCCCACTGGATTTTGCCTTCTGTCCCTCCCCATTGCTCATTGAAAACATGGTAAGAGTGAACTTATTTTCAAGTTAAGGAGGCAAAGGCCCTTAGAGGCAATCTAGATAGCAATATTTACCTCAGCAGGCTGGGATTATTTGCTTATTTGGTCTTTCCTGCTAAATTTCACTCCTTCTATGCTGGGCAGCAGCCTTTGCCCACTAGAGTAGTAAGTTGTGGAGTTAATTCCTCCTGAGATCCGTAAGACACTTCACACCTCTCAGAGCAGCTGAAAATCAGACAAGCAGGCACCTTTAATTACACTCAGGTTTTTCAAGCCTTTTCCATGATCAGGGCAAGAAACTTGATTCAAGATGACAGAGGGTCTGTTCTTCTCTTGTGGCATCACAGACTAAAGGCTGAGATTGAATAATTGCATGAAATTTACCTGGTTTAATGCCTTCTCTTTCATTTCTTACGTTTAATTCTCTTTAATTCCTGCCTCTGCCCCCGGATCAATTGTGTGAAGTATGCAGATCTTGCGAAGTTCTGACACTGACATCTCACTGCTGCCACCCAAGCTGGGGCAAAGGGATCTGAGTGGGAACAGCATGGTTTGGGGACCACAGAAAAATTATCCAGCCTCAAGGAAAAGGGCAAAAACTTATGCTTGTGACTCTGATTAAAGGCTGTGTTTAATTATGAATTTTGAAGGCATTACTGGATTGTTTTTCTAATTGCTTTTGACAAGAGAAATTTTCTCCTATTTTTGGAACTTTTTTGTATTGGTTTGGTAGGAAAAGAATTTGGATTGCCTGAAGGTGGCTTTGGGATTGGGATTAAATGGATTTAATAATTCCTATTCTCATTGGTAAATGCCTTAATGCTTTGAAATTTTGGGGGAAGTGTTAGTATTTTAAGTCAGAAATTGTGGACTTGTTTTTTTCTGTTTTCTTTAGCATGTCAAACATTTGAAATCTAAAGAGGCTTTTTTTCTGAGTACAGTGTACATGTTAACCTTTTTTACAGCCAGACCCTTAAGACACAGTTTTGAAGCTAAGTTAGATTTCTTAAAGCATGTATTTATAGCTGCATTAGTTTTGATTGTATTATGACTGCAGTTACTGGGCACCAAGTTAAGATGTAGGTGGATGTGTAAGAATAACCATCTAAATGTGATATGAAACATTTTACTTGAAAAAGTTGGTATTTTTCAAATCTAACTAGAGGAATAATATTCTACAATGTTCTCTATTAATTATGTAGCAAACATGAAGGAAGAATAACAGTCTTAGTCCGTACAATAATGAAGAATCATTGAATAACGTGTATTAAATGTTATTCGTACTTTTTTGCAGGCCTGACAGCAGCAGCTGCAGCAGCAGCAGCTGCCACTAATGCTGCCATAGCAGAAGCAATGAAAGTGAAAAAAATTAAATTGGAAGCTATGTCCAACTATCATGCAAATAATAACCAGCATGGAGCAGACTCTGAAAATGGAGATCTGAATTCGAGTGTCGGTAAGTCTCAGACAAACCATTATTTTATGTCTATAATACTCTGGAAATCGTTTTATTAAAATGGTGATCCTTCTGAAGTCCTTGATTTGGTGTAAAAAGTTGCATATTTGTTTTCCTTTTCTTACTGTTTTTAGTTTTATTTTGTATCTCACCTTTACACCAGTATTGAGCATTGTTGTTACTATTACAATAACATTCTTTCCTTTGCAGGTTACTTTTGCAGACTCCAGTTAATATTTTCCATGAAAGAAAGTGGTTTGATTGCTTAAGAGTTCATTTTTCAAAGTACAGGTGGGGTGACAGATGATGGTGTCAAAGTGAAATTTAACAATGTCTCCTGCTCAGTGTGCTGGGTATCGACTTTAGGTAATTCAGAACACAAGCTTGAAAGCAAAATATTTCATACTTTCATGTGCCCTGTGACACAAAGAAAACATACATACACAATAAATTATTGCCATGCTCTGCAGTTCCTATCATATTTTATTTTAATAAACACATTCTTAAAACATAGTTAACAGGTTTTTCCATTTCTTAAGCAGCCTTCAGCAACTCTTTCTTCCTCGGAAAAGAATTGTTTCAGTGTACTTTATTCATTTGTTTGGACGATTTGTTTTGCTAAAGCATACTTCAAAGCTAGAATAACTTTTTGTTGTTGTTGATTAAATCTTTAATCATCTGTGTGTGTCTGCTGTAAAATGTTTTGTTATGCCATTTCTTTGTATTGGGTCCTTTTATCATGTTGAGACAGTATTAACTTAGCAACAGAAATTCAATGACAAAAAGGTATGTTAAAAAGACTGCAAGCGAGATTGGTGTATATTGGAATAAAATGGCTCAGGATAGGGATTTTTTGTTTGTTTTTATTTTGTTTATTTTATTTACTTTTGTTTATTTTGGGGGTTTTCATTTCTAAATAATTTGAAATGAGTCTTAGAGAGTTATGTACTAGCCTTAACATAAATACGTGTTTGTGAACAGCATTTCTGTACAGTTCAGTAGGCACCAGTAGGCTATTATTTAGAAGTAATGTGAACTGCAGTTCAAAGAACCAGTTCACCTAGGCACACACTATTTTAAATAACAGCAATATGTACATGTTACTGCTTAAGGAGATGACCAGATTTTTTTATTTTACTTTTAAATAAAGGCTTAAACAAAAGCCTCTGTGATGGTGAAGAAAAATAGTTTTAAATGAGGGTGTTAGTACTCAGATACCAACACATGCAGTCACTAGAATATTAGTGGAAAGATTGTCCTCTTGGAGAGAAGACAAGAGGGGATATAGAGCAGGTGTCTTTGAAATCTGGGAGCAGGAGATAGGTACAAATGAAGTGGAAGGACCAGGTGGTCCCTAACGTACTGGAAGAAAAGTGAAGTAATGAGAAAGAGTGAAAAGCATAAAAGCAGACTGGGAGGAGAAAGAATCTGTACTAGGAATAGAAGCTAGCTGATATTTGATTTTCAGACTTAGATGAATGCATTGAGTGAAATAACATCTTCAAATATTGAAATATAGAACTGTTATTCTGCTTTGCAGTTGCAGTGGTAAACCACTTGTAGCTGCATGGAAATAGAAAAGTTAACAGGTAATCAGCATCTAAACCCTGGGAAGTATTTGTAGGACAGTGGAGGGAATGTCCAAATTTCCTCTGAAGGAAAAAAAGAAGAAAAATATTTTAAAATCATCATTTGAGGCATAGTTTGGATAACTAATCTGCTCTTACACAACTTAATCATTTTCACTGTTTAAAAAAAATACATTCTAGCTATTTTAGTAGGGCATAGTTAATGAAGCAACCTTATTTATTGTCATTTTCAAAATTTCCTCTCAGCCCCTTAACTTGCTTGTTAACTTCAGTTAATTTCCCAATTTAACTGAATGAAGAATTGAGTTCATTTTGTTCAGAAAGAAATGGCTCTTCTGAGTAGAGTGGATAGCATTCCAGTGGTTTCCATTCCATAAGGAGTGGCTCTGGAAATAAATAGACTGTGCTTGTCTATGCATTGAGCCTTGAGTTATACCCTCCTTATGGAGTTTTTCTCAAAAACAGTTTGCATTTATTTGTTTCTTTTATAGTGAGCTCTGTCCAGTGTCCAGTGTTGGCTATGCCTATGGAATCAGAGAAGTGATTCCTACTGCTACTAAGGTTAGGATATTATTAGGTTCCTTAAGAGTTAAGTCTGTATTTATTAGTTGCATTTTTGAAAATTAGCATATTTTATTATCTTGACAAGAACTCATATTTCAAAGGTGTTGCTTTGTAGTAGGTGTGTGCTTTTTTCTTTCCTGCATTTTTTCAGATGTTTATTTATGTCTTTTCACATAAATATTCTCAAGTCTATATACCATTAATGTTTGAAATTATGGCTTGTTAGGCATGAATTTGAAATATTATGTCACTGAACATTGACAGGAGTAAGGGATATACCAGAAGAAAATACCATGATATTTGTTTGTGTTTTAAATTATGTTGTGTGACTGACCAAACTGAAAAGGAACAAACAATAACCAACCAGGCTAAAAGCTTAACTGATACAACTTAGCACATATGTAACAGACATTATGGTATATTAGTGTACACGGATTGATGACACTGTGTTCTTAGGCAGTTTTAATGCCTAAGTAAAAGAAAACACATAAAATATGGGCTCTTGGGCTGAATTTTTAGGTTTACATCTGAATTGTCTTGCTTTTTAGTTTTAATCAGATGCTTAATGTGAACCACAGAAGTCATTTTTGTAGATGAACATTGTATAATTTTACAGAGCACTACACAAATTTATTATCTTGGTCCTTTGAAGCATTGGCCAAAAGGTTAGTGAGTGAAGGGAGTTAGAGGAAGCCAATGATACTAATAAGTAATTATTTTTTATCCCTCAGTTTTGTATGGTAACCTTGAGCTTGCATCCTCTGATCAGAATTATCATTTTAGAAGGGAGACAAAAAAGGAAAAAAAAAAAAGGAAGAAATTACAGAGGAATCAGAGTGAGGTATTAGCACACTGAGTAAAATATATGGCTGCAACGCCTTTCTCCCCCATCCACAATCAATTGGATTCTTTTAGTTTAATATTTACTTGCTAAGATGAGATGCTAGTGTGCATGGTGATAAACAGTCTGCTACTGGCATCTGAAGGTGACCTGTCAGTTCATATGGACAAATCTCCTGCTTACTGAAATGTACAAAATAAATCATTAAAGCAGGCAGGTGCTCATTCCCAGATTTAAATCACCATAGATTTATGATTTGAATTAATGCTTCATTTGGTCATAGAAATAGATGCTGAGACAAATGATATGCAGTAGTTGGGGCTTCCATACTGTAGCCATCCTAATATTGATTACTGAGATGTCTTTGCAATCTCTTGTTTATATCAAGTACTGTCTTGTGACAGCTTGGCTGATATAAGGTACATTGCAGATAAGAAGGAAAAATGTCCTGGGTTCTTTTTAGTGGCAATTCTATATGCAACATACAGGATAGATAAATTATTTTTTTAAATAAAATTTGTTTGAAAATGAATTCCATATGGCAGGGGGAAAAAATATTATTCTGTGTGTTGGGTTTTTAAAATTTAATTGCAGAATAAAAAGAAAGAGAGTGACAAGGACAAACTTTAAATTTGAGATTCTGTTCTTTGTCGTGTTAACATCTTAGAATGATATTAGAATCAATTGTATATTTACCATCTAACAAGCACCCCAAAGTTACAGATAGGTAGAGCAGCTCAATTATTTCCCTGCTGCTTAAGTAGTTACTGCCCTTCAGTAACTTGCAGCAGCAAAAGAGAAACCTTTAAGGGTAAATATGTTCAAAGCTATTTTTGTGAGCTAGGCTTTGCTATCTATAACTTGGTAGGAAGCGAAGAACAGTCCATATACTTTTATATAATGAAAACACTATACATACACTTTAGGGAATACTCAAAGGATTTGTAAAGACCTTTGCCACTTGCTGAAATCTGACTCATAAAACTTGTAAACAACTATCAACAATAGTAAATTACTTGCTAAGTAGGAAATGAGTTCATATCTATTCAAAATGTGATCTCAAAACAGATGTCCCAAGAAAATTTCATTGTTTAAACTACATTAATACAAAAAAAAAAAAAGAGCTATTATTTCTTTAAGGAAGTGAAGCAATCACAAAGACTTTGGTGTTCTCAGTTTCTAAACACAGTTAGGAAATACAAGGCAACATTTTACACTTGGCTAGCATGTTAATCCATAAACAACCACAAAGTGTGTTGAAAATGAAGAGGGTTTCTTGGCATGTTAGGTTTCCTATTCATCCACATTACCTTGCAATATTTAAAATTATGAGACAAATGCAAGGTTTCCTGTGATCTTTTGTTCAGAACTTAACAGTTGCTTGCATACTATTATTCTTTTTTTTTACCCGGAATCAGAGATAAAATGATTTAGGTGAAATTATTTTTCTCCAGTGACCTTGCCCAATAATAGAACAGTACAAAATACAGTCATTTCCTTTTTCTAAACACACGTGTCTATTTTGAAGGAAAGAATTACTTTTATGGTTTCAGGAAAAAGTCTTAGAGACCTTGAAAAAGCAAATAAAAGGAAACACAGAATGCAGGCCACTGAGCACAGCTCTGCAGTTGCACATCTGATTCTCTGCCTTGGCAATGTTAATGAACCTCAAATCCTCCCTATAATTAGATGAGGGAATTGCTTATATTTTCAAACAGATGATGCTGCTATAATGAAACGATTGACAGGGAACTTAAGAGTATCTACAGTAGTCGTTTGGTTTCGGGGTTTGGGGTTTCTTTTCTTTTTCCTTTTTTTTTTTTTAGGTGTAAAAGAAGATTGGCTCTAGATACAGATCCTGGGAGAGGTAGCAATTTACACAGAATGCTATGACAGATGTCTTTGTATAGGACAGAAATAAAATGGAAGAGAGAGGAATGATGGGCAGGTACAGCAATTTTTTGGGAGGGGGTGTCCTGTGCTTATTCTGCTTGGGTTCTTTAAAAGGGGCCGAGACTCAAGAGATGGATCCGGATTGAGTGCACAGCTGTAACTGCTGATGAGCTAATTGCTCCTTATCTCTCAGCCCCATTCATCTTCATTTTTTACCAATTACTGAGAATTATCTGTGTTCTCAGTTGGATATGAGAGTTAATCCTTTTTGGTTAAGCTGGCAGTACTGTGAGCAGATTCCAAATCATAGGGTGAAAAAGCCAGAGCAAGCTTGTTCTCAAACTCTCTCCAGTTCAATGACAGTATCACTAGTTCATAAGAATTTTTCTATTGTTAAACAGATTAAAGACTGGCTTTTGTTTTGTTTTATTTTATCTTTTTACTTTATTACTTTTATTACAATGTATTTTTGTCTTAGCATAAACTGAATGTGTATGTTCCTCCGTAGATGGATGTGCTCCCTTTCTAAAGATATTTACTTGCAAAAATGAAAATATATTAAACAATAGCTTCTGACCAGAAAGATTATTTGAAGTATTTCAGTGTTTATTGTATGGTACATAACAATTCTTTTAACAACAAGACTGTGCATGCAACTTTGATATTGTGGGACATAAGGCAAATGCTTGACAGTGACATATGTATCCTTTTGCAAACTTCTTTGAGATCTGTGGATGAAAAGTGTTGTCTAGGTGCTAGCAAAGGCATAATCACACAGCCTTAAGGACAAATGTGCTATGTTGAGCACATTGTATTTCAAGCTAAAACAATGCTTGAATAAAACTGTGCTTTGGGAATGCACAGAATACCAAAACCAGATCATTTGGTTATAATCAGGTCACTAAACTTTATTTTGGAATTTTACTTGTATTCATGATGGCATAGGAAAAAAAAAAAAACAAACCAGCCCCAACCTGAATTTCATAGCTAACATGTGATGTTAGTCTATCAAACAAGATTATAATTTCTCCAGATCTGCTTCCCTAGCCTTTAATTGTAGTTTTTAAATTTGCTAAACAAGGCAATGAATTGGATGCTACAATCTGAACACCAGTTAGTAAATTAAGAGAATTATTAGCAAGGATTCAGCATTTCATGTTGGACAGTCAGTTGTCTTATAATAATGAGTCTCTCATCTAGATTAAATCCTCAGTGTGGGATTCACTGGAACAAATGTAGACATTTGCATCTGAGTTAGTCACCTTAGGCTTGACAGAAAGAAATAGGCAATTGTAGGGGTGATCCATCTTATCCTAAAGTAGATGGCAAAAGTGGGTTAGATAAATTGCACCTTACAAGTGCTTAGTCATGCGACTACTGAGTTGTAGTTATGTAAAGAAAGTTAAATGCATGAACCTCATGATTTGAAGGAGTTAACAGGTCTTTTCCAAGACAGTCATGCAGTAATAGTAAAATAGGGCCTGAGACACAGTGAAATGGAGAAGAAATAAAAAAACAAAACGAAAGAAAACCCCATCTCTTCAGAAACGGCAGGTGGGAAGTTTAGGTATTCCCCCAGAAAACTGTTTAAATGTAAATATACTCACAGTTTTGTTCTGATTGTATAGCTATGTTGCTTCTGAAGAGAGTGATTTTACCTATGTGAGTCATACTTAGAGAACAGGCTTCCAAAACTACAGAAGTAAAAGCTTCCTGCATGATGTTTGTGCCCTGGGCCTGCTAGGAATTTTCATCAAGTTGATGGAAAAATCTAAATGATTAAGTCTGTTTTGTCAGCGAGATTGAAGAAATAAAAGAAAAGCTATTTTTATTGTTTGGTCATATTTACTTTGTTTTGTGTTGCATACAAGATAATCCTAATTGGATAAATATTTGGATAATTTAATCCAAATTTTTTTCCAAAATATATGCTTTATTGTTATGGCCATTTTCCTTTTTAGTAGTGCCTTGTATGAAAATAATGAAGTGTTAATCTTTGATTCAGTTTTGTTTAATTGTTTTTTGTTATCAGAAGTAAATATATTTAAAATGGTACTGTGGATGTGCTATATTAAGAAATGTAGGATTAACACACATCTTACTTTCCTAAGGAGTTGTGATAGTCTATAGGATCATCTTTCATAAATAATTAGAAGCTACATTTTTAAAAGAAAACACTAAACTTTGTGATTATTAGTTCAGTTTTACAAAACAATGTCTATAGCAGAATATGTGACAAATAAACATCTCTCACATGTGAGTTGAATTATCATAATGAAAGCATATATATTTCTTACATTCTACACATGTAAATATGCTATATTTGGCATCAGAAATATTTTCTATATAGAGATATAAACATTGAAGAAATATAGAAATATTGTTTCCATTCATGTGTAGCACAAAGGACCAAAAAAAGCTTCTTTTGTTTTTGGAACAGAATTTTTAAAATATACCCTTTCCTTACTGAGATGTGTCTGTTCTAGAATGGTGTGAAGTAGGCAACATCTCATTTTGGGCTTGAACATAACTTGATAAAGATAAGTCCTGGAGGGTTTTGTTTAATCAGGATAACCTGTGAGGGGGAGGAAATCTACGTTAGTCTACAGACTAAGGCTCTATTTGCACACATACAATGCCTGCCTATGTCCATGTTCAAGGGAGCATTTTTGAAGTTTCTTCAGGCTAATGGGGAAAGGCAACTGTTGGAATTAAGTTGAGCACCTACTGTAAGAAATTTTCTTGAATGGAGTCTATGCATATAGAAAAATGCATACTGTGGCGGTTCTCAAAACCTTCATTTTATAGACTTTTTCCTGTCAACGTCAGCAAGATCTACAGGTACATACATTGCCCTTGTCTCAAAGATTTCATTCAAGTCTTAGAGCTTCAGCTTCTTATGATCAGGATACATCTATGTGATAAAGCAGATAAATGAAGCACATATTGCTGCAAAAATGAGACTCTGAAATAACTCGTTTATATGAA
>VWZX01004970.1:591455-648955 GCA_013399015.1 Galbula dea
AAATGATAACGGGTAACATTGACCAAAAGCAATTACTTTAAAAGGATACTGCTAAGTATCTGAGAAAAATGATTCCTTTGACTAGTTGTTTGTCAGACCCTGTGTGGTTTTTATTGATTGCTCTTGAATATATAGCTTCCATGATTGAAAATGCTGCTAGTAATGTCCTTCTTTTTTGTCTTGCTGAGAGTATCTTACTGAGAATAATAAGAAAGAAATTTCTACAGAAAACAAATACACACTGAAACTTAAAATTACCCAAAAGTGGTTTATAGATTACCTGTGATATTAATTTTCTAGAATGCCTCCTTCTCTGAAGCTAGTATTTAGATATAGATGACAAAAAAATCAGGTCTTAAAAGTTGCACATTATTTGTTTATGTGGTTTGTTTTCCTCCTTCTCTGTATCTGATTATTATCTGTGGAGCACTATAATTCATCTTCTGCTATGAAGTGTACTAAGTTTGAAATGAATCATAGATAGGAGTTTTAACTGGTACTATTTCTTACATATATGAATATTTGATCTATGCAGCTAACTGTTTATACTCCACAATGGAAGATTTGAGCTTAGTGTGAGTGGTTGGCATCTCAAAATGCCAGCAGACTATTTAAATGGACACTTGATTAGGTTGCTCAAGTGAATGACGACAGACACAGCAATGGATTTGAGCAGCAGGCTGCAGTTTTATTAACACTGGAAAACTTGTGAAACAATGAAAATCTTCTCAGACTCCCCAGCTATACAGGCCCTCCAGAGAATGGAATGAAGTTTGTGGGATTCAGTTTGTTCTAGGATTCAGATCTTCTTTTCAAGGCCTTTGAGTATGCATCTCTCCTTCTTTCTTCCCACAGCAAGGCCGAAGTTACCAAAGAGAGACTCATCTGCGTTTTTCAGTTGCAAAAGTTCACTGGCAAAATTCTGTGGTTCTTTTATTGTTGTGATATGCTTACTAGCAGTCCTCCAAAGTTATGAAGGAATAGCTGGGGCTTTGCATTACTTCCAAATTTTCCTGTCACTTAAACTGAAGCTCCAAGATGCTTTAAAATCCATTAGTCTCCAAAGGAGAAAAATCTTTCATGACTCCAGTGGTAATTGTTCAGTCAATCCTGAGGCATTTTTAGGAAAAAAACTCCAACCTAACATCTCTAGTTTCCATATCCCAGTTACATGGAAGGAGAGTGAAGAAGCAGACAAAGCAAAAGTCTGGACAGAAAAAGATCTGTCCAGAAATTTAAATTAGCAAATGGAAAGTCAGAAACAATAAGAGACTGAGCGGTTTTGAAAGAAAACCTCACATCTTTTCCTCCTGTAGACTGAAGGTCTTAATCTAGTTTTTCACCCCATGAGGTGAAAGCAGGTGATAGTTTGGATAACGTTATCTTCTCTCTTGAGATCTCACCAAAAACCTTCATTAGACATTTCTAATGTACACAGGGCAGACTAAGACTCTGCATCATCTGTCTTTTGTTTAGCTTTGTATGGAAAGGGTGATTTGCCAAATTAACAGATGTAAATGACTGGGGATGACATTAAACTTACTTTACTTTTATTTTCCAAATTTTCTGCTGGCCAGAACTATAGGTGTGACCTCACCTAGAATTGAATTTTTGGCTATGACATGCCAACCCGTGTTTCTGTACTGCAGTACTCCTTTACCATGTCACAACCCTCTTCCTGTTGTGCTGTGATGTGATACAATTTTTGCAGTGCTTTGTTTCCCTGCTGTCTCCCCTCATCATCCCTTGATAATTATTTTGGAAAAATAGTATACTTTTCTGTTGCAGTAGCCAAGCTGTCAGCTGACAGTTTATCAGATGAGCTGTGGAGAGCAAGGACTGATACTCTTGTAGCCACATCATTTTCTACAGCAGTCTGCTTTTTACTTTGAAAGGGATTTTGCTTTGTTTTCATAATTATGTCCACAGCTGCAATACAACTGTATTGTCTCATGGACCCAGGAAAAAGGACACAAGAAGTTAAAGCTGATGTATAAAGTTTGTAACTAGATAGACAGAAAACTGAATGTGACAGAAGTGAGCTCGATAACCTGACAAAGAGTGCAACAAGTGGGACAAAAGCTGGAGGGTCCAGATGCAAGTGTTCTTCTGTGCTGGTATCAGGACAGAAAGATGATTTGTGCAGAGGTCTGTTAGAGGCTGAGGGCTGTTATAACTAAATTATCTAGGGAACACAAGAGAAAATAATTCAGGATTTAGTGTTAAAAATAGCCATCAGTTTTTCATCAGTGATGTTCTCTGCTATGAGTCATGGCTGAATATGTTTATACAGGAGTGGGAAAGTAGAGATGAAGAATACTGTAGAGACAATAATGAATTAATGTTGCCATGTATTTTGTAGCTGCTACTACAGAATTTAAGAGTTGTCATCATGAGTTTAGGTCTGTTGTGTGCTGCAGAGTACACAAAAGACCTGTCCTATGGTGACTTACTGCAGTAGTGGTTAGCTCTAGGGTGTTTGGACTTTAGATGGTAAGAGTAGTGTTTTGTTTGATAGCCAGAGGTAGTAGTCATATTGCATTACTACTTCTGTCCAGATGAAAGAGAAGTAATAATTAAGTTAGTGAATGAAATCTTAAATATGTAAGAAATACTAGGAAGTCATTTATAAAAATGTGTCTGTAGAAGAGTCACCTTAGACATAATGGAACCAGCAAGCCTTTCAAAAGTCCAGAGGCATAAATGGTATTCAGTAAAGCCATGAGAAAACTACCTCACTGTCTTCAAACCAAAAAGCCCTATTAACGCCTTTTTATTTAGGTAGATATATTCCATTTCCTGTTCAAATTATGAGCAAGTTTGTCTTTATTTTGTCCATAGTACTCAGTTAATACAGATTTAGGTTGTGTTGTTACCCCTTGGGAAGTTACTACAAAGTGTCATTCTGTTTTTGTGCTCTAACATTATGAAAAATTAAGTGGAAATTAGTAATGTAATACCTTTTATTATGGGGAGTGAAAACAGTAGCACATAGCTGCATTTTAAGTTCCCCCATCTTTCCCAAAATAGCCACTGACAGTTTATTTTAAAATAGATAAAGGTCATAATGAGAAGGGTATTTTTCCACACCCATTATCCAAAATAAAGAGTTATGGCTGTTAAAAATTGGTCTTAGTGTTATTCAGATCACATAAGACTTCCTTTAATTGGCCCTTAATAAGCTTGGTTTAACTGGGATTTAAAGAAAGAACAGTGGTCATTAACATTAGCCAGATTAAGACTCTGTTAATTACTACTGAAAGATAAAGTAATATGCAAAGATGGGGTCTAAAATATTCTTGCACTTAAGCACCCAAGGAAGTTAAGAAATTTATTGTGAACTGAAATGAATAAGTCAGTAGCTCTGTCTTTGCAAAGCATTAAAATACCAAAAAGACAGAAGACAGTGAGAGTGTACAACTACTATATTCAAATACTCTAGCTTAATTAGTACCCTGTATACAGAAATATTTTCTATTTTGTTTGAATTTTTTTCTGTCTCTCAAATCTAACTTATGATTTGCATCAAGTCCTTGATAAATTCTGCATGAATCTGTCATTTTCTGATCACTAATCTTTTGTATAGACAAATATGTTATTATATGTATATAGGTTTTGTATACAAATATCAATATGCAAATATACATTAATGTGAATATTAATTACTATTTATACATGAATAAAATAGATTAATATATTATGTGTGTCATTTTCATAGTTATCACTTCTAAGAATATTTTTCTTAATGCACAGTAGCAATAGAATCAAAATATTTCAAGAGTAACCAACATGTTAAGATACATCCTTATAATAATAGCATTTTTGTGAAGTAAGTATAAATACTTCAAAGTATTCCTCAGTTATGACAGTCAAGTATTGACTTTCCAGCTTGGAGTGGACTTGTGGTCATGGTATCCAATCAATCACACCACCCATCAGAAGAAAGTTCAAGAAACTGACAGTGGGCAGATAGAGACTCATCTTCTGTGCATGACTTGTTTCTAACTAGTCTGCATCAGACAGCAGTGATTTGTAATCTGTATAATTTTTTCTTCTATTTTATGTAGCGAGGGGTTTTCCCCACTACTGCACTAAGTGGTAAGTTTTGGTTTAAACAAACTGTTCTTGATTATTTCCATCTGCATGATTACAAATATTTTTAAACAAGTTATTCTGTTTCTTCTGGAAAGTGATATGTGCTGATATGTTGTATCTCAGCTTCAGGAATATTTTCACATTCTTGTATAGTGAGAAGGACTAATGATTGTGCCAAACATACTGTTGTGTATTCTGATAAATTAATGATTTTCTTAACTTCCATCTCTCTAAATAGACTGGTAATCTTAATTTAGAAAAGGCACTAGTTATGTATTTTCTATATTTTATTTCTGTGGCTTTATATAATCTTTAATGTTCTTCAAGCTGCCTTCACACTTAACAGTTTTTCAGTGTCATATGTCTATGACATATTTTTGTAGGAGCTACAGTCGTATTAAAAAAATGAGGCAGTGATCAGTTGATAGGTCAAATAAATCTACATATTCTACTTGATTCCATTTAGAATCCAAATATACTGGAGTTTGTTAGCTTATTACTTTCTTTTTTTTTAATTGTTTATTAGCAATGTAGTTGAGGCATGCATTTTTCAGGATAGATGCTGATAAATCACTACAGCATATTGTAGGGTTTTTTTCTGTTTGAAATTATATGCAATGTGTATTACATCTCCACTTTTTCACTTAGCAATCAATAACAAAACCGTGATATGCTAGAAGGACTGCAGTATTTTCTAAATCAAATAAATCAAATCTGCAGTTTCACTAGTTTCTGAAGACTGTGTATATATAATATTTAAAAGGAAGTAAATACATTTAAAAAATTGTATAGTTATGGAAATACACTTAAAATTGTGTCTTTGTCTATAAATCCTGTAGTTTAAGTTTCTGTGTATGTGCATATATATATTTAAATTATTTTGAAGATCTAGTTCTCATAGTTGGAACCCTGAGTCGAGGATACTTGGCAGATGAGAGGACTATTGCTTAAATCGTGTCATGCTGTATCTTTTGAATATAGACCACCTGCAAATGGGAAAGAATATTTCTCACCTATTCATATAGAAATGGCTACTCCTAGAAGACTTGGAACCATGTGGACATTCTTGTCCTCCCAAGGGTGCACCTGATATTGCCTATGCATTCTTTCACCTACATATTTTAAGTAACAGATTATAACCCTGGGTCATAAAATCTTTTGCTTTTGAAATAACAGGAACTGCATTAAGAAAAGAACTTTCCAAACTTATTGTCTCAAATAAAATAATTGGAAAAAGGGGCCACAGAAGAAGAAATATGCTTTAATTGGTAGGCTAGTTTTGCATGTGAATGAAAGTTTGGATCCATTCTACTGGATGAGATACAAACTCTTAGCCTAAACCCAGTCAATCTCAATCCTTTGTTAAATGCAGGTTTTCTCTTTGTAGGCTGTGCAATATCTCCCTATTAGATTCCTCATTCATCAGTTCATGCCAAAGCCAGCCAGCATGTTGTCATTGTTCCCTGAATGCTTGTGCTCAGAGTGCAGCTTTTGCTATGGAGCTGTCTGTATTCCCTGGGGACTACCTCCAATACTTACTTATGAGAATGAGGAAGGAGCCAAGATAAGATTTAGTCTGCAGACCAAGAAAGTGTTAGAGAAACTTTATATACTGTTGCTTGTTACTGCTTTGATGGCAGAAGAAATATTGGGAACAATCTTTGCAGGTCAGCTTTGTGAACTATTTAGTCTGCCCTAAATGGAGAGAGAAACTTCTTTCCACTGATGCCACAAACTGCAGTACAAGAAACTGAAAGATTCTTTGCACCAACATGGAGCATTTGGTTAGTGATGTATCCATTCATAATAGTCATTAAAATTAAAAGGGTTTCACTACTGTGGTGAATGGAATAATTCTCCAAATAGTACACTATATTGAGGCAACTCTTCCCAAGAAGCACAAAATGATGCTACTGAAAAGAATTGGACTGGATAACTTAACAACCGCTAAAAAAAAAAAAAAAAATATCAAAATTTTCCAAAAAACAAAAAGGGGGAAAAAAAAAGGCTACATCAAATGTTCCTCTTTATGTTTTCTTCTTTCCAGTTTCCAGTCTGGTAAATACCTCAAGCACTTGCCAGTGTACTCCTTCAATGAAGAGCAAGGCTGAAATATGTCACAAATCATACCTAGTTGCCAGAGAAATTCAAATTGCTGTAAGCACAAGTGCCAGGGGAGCTCTTACAGCGATGCTGAAACCATAATGCAACATTCACAACGAGATCATTGCATCATAATCTCCTTCTGAATGTGACTCCCTTTGTGTGTTAGGTGTTTGCATGTCAGAGGGAGAAGAAGAAAGGGGATTGTGAGTTTAGCACAATCTGTTGTTCTATATTAAAGGAGGGGTTTTATATTAAAAATGACCCGGTTTTATGCTGGATATTCCAAAGGGTTCCAAGCTACTTGCTGCCCTCTAATCCCCTCAAGTACAAACCCCTTTTGTTAGAAATATTCATGTTTTTATTTCAGACAAGCTAGTTACTTAGAATTCTTTCTAAACCTTTAAGGTTGCAGAAGTTTATATATTTAAAAAAATTATTTATTTTCAGTATCCTCATCACAACTATTTTAATTTCCTAAGTGCACAATCAATATTTAAATAAGGATCATTTGATTATTTCTCAGCAGGATCAGCTTTTGAGCAGAGTAAGTTTATGAAAATCCATGGAGGTTGGGTTTTTTTGTTTGTTTGTCCCTTCTTCCCTCCCCCCTTCCAGATTTACAGCATAAGTGAAAGGAGAATCAAGGCCAAACATTACAAACTGTCATGTACATTAATTCAACATCCATCAGACCTGCCTTTATTTCATGCAGTCATGATCACAAAGTATATGGAGGTTGTTTTGGGTTTCTTTTGTTGGTTTGGGGTTTCTTTTTGTGTTTGTTTTTTTTTGGGGGGGGGTGATGGTGGGTTTTTTGTTGTTATTTTGTATTGGGGTTTTTTGTTGTTTTTTTTTTTACTTATCGATATAATCTAAGATCTGGAAATATATGCCCTCAAAAACCCTTAAGATGCAGTGAGTTTAATAGAAGAAAGCTGGCAGCAGGTTGGTTCAGAGGATGAAATATGTGAGTGAAGTTGAACTTCATGTGAAATTCATATCGCTCTCTCTTGACTCTGCCACCTGATATGATTATGATCAGCGATTTTGGCTGCAAGAAAAGGTGTTTAATTTGCCCTGTATTAAACTGAAAACTGTTTAGAATTAATGGCCAAAATAAGACTATGGATGAGAGTATAGATAGTTTCACAAAAAACTCAGAAACTCACTTAAATGGTCCTTCTGCATAATTGATTGTACTTGCTTTTAAGATAGGAATATAATGGTGATTATCAGAAAAAAGTGCTGAAGTTCAGAATCCAGTTGTCCAGGACTCAAAAGAGATAGATAGCTTGGATAGTACTAATGAATGTGTGAATTACTATGTACAACTGACTGCCTGTTGTTTGACTATACAGAGAATTTGAGGCAGCTGGTCACTTAAACTGAAAATTTCAGGTAAGTGAATCTAGGTCTAAACACTTTATATCTGAGTTGCATATATTTTAGAAGAGCAAATATATCTGTGTAGACCAATTTGACCTGAATCTGAAAAGGCCTTCAGTGTAACTTGTAGTAAAAAGTTAAGCACAGGAAACACTGAAGGAGAGCTCAGATTATGTTTTTATTTTTATTTTTTTTAACCCAAAAGGCCCTGAATAATTCCATTTCATTAGGAAAGTCCCCTTGAGATTTATGACTAGAATTTTTATTCCCTAGATTGGTCACACTTTGCATTAAGTAGAGCAATCCCTGTTTTGTGCCTGAAGACCAGGTAGAATCCTCCCTTTGGTGATTTGTAAGGCCAAATTCAGCAGATACCCTTGCAGATGTATGATGCTGGTCAGAAAGCAAGGAGCCACTGAAGTTTCTCCAAATGAGGTGATGTGAACTCAGAACTAGTGGTTCAGTCAATAGAATATCATTAGGAAATATGAACAGTGTGAGTAACTCAATCCCCTTTTCCCCATCTCCTGTGAAAATGTGCTAACTGGCAGTGTAGAAACGAGTCTGAATTATCTCTATGTATTTCTTGCTCTTTCTGCATCGAGACCACTATGATGAAATGAGTGCAAGATTTAGTGGAAAAGAAAGAGGGAATGACTATGTAGTTCAATATTTAGGATGCTCTGAGAATACCCCAGGGTTGTCATCTAGGGCCTCTTTCTGTGTTCTGTCAATGTTTTTTACACACTCTATTTAAAACATAAAATGTAGAAATAGGCCTTGAAATTCCTCTTTGTTTTTAACTTAACAGAGCAGGTGCCTGTCTTAAGGAGTTGAATTTATGGGGAGCTTAAGGGTAATTTAAGTATCTAAGTCACAGAATACAGTCTTAAAGTCCTGACAATCCTTTTGCAAGTCTATGAAGGTCTGGGACTGCACAGCCTAGAGGAATGGATGTACTTTTCAAAACTTCTGGGTACTGAAGACCTAGGCTCGGAAAGATAATAGTTCTGAGATTTTCTTGTCCGTGATATTTCTGTACTGTATAGTTCATGCAGCTTCACACATTTTTTTTTGCCTTGAATTATGGGGACCTTCTTTCTTCTTGTGCAGTGTGTTGTGGATCTGAGTTACCTTCAATTCTTTTATGTCAGCTGGCTCAAATTTGGAGAATGTGGTGTATCTGTGCCTTGACATGTACCTGAGCATAAATGCTAGAGTGATGTCGGAGAGAAGAGGGAAGGAGAATAAATAGTAGTGCATGCTACTGAAACTGCGTAGGGAATTTAGGTAGGCAGAATGCAATTATGCACTTGGAATATAGCCAGGACATATGGGTTAACACATGTACTCCTGTGAAAAGTGCCATGGGATATTTAATGACTGTAAGTTGTCAGAACTCAGTTTTACATCTCATCTGAAAGACAGCACCACCAGCAGCATGATGTCCCTTCACACCATGCTGGAACAGTTCCTCAGTATGGACTCAAAGGGAGTGAGTGGTGTCTCCTGAATCACCACTTCCATTTCTTGCTGCAGCTAGGCTTTCTTGAAAGATTTGTATTAAAACATTAATAAAGCTCAGCTTTCTTAGCTAATGAGCTCCAACAAATTTACTATCCAGATTTGAATGTGTGCGAAAGCTGCCAGAAGTAGCTTGCCATAAGTTCACAATTTGCCATTGGGGTGGAAGATGTTACCCTTCTGGGCTGGACACCTTTGGAGAATCTCTGATGAGTGTAAAAGTCTTGCTTAAAGTGAAATATTGTAAATGTGTAGTAAAAGGGGGAGCAAGTTAGCAAAAGCTTAAGAGGACTTTTTCTATCAGCATATTATGGTATGATAATTAAAATAGAAATAAAGATGCTATATGTCAGCTATTGTATATTGTAGAAAGGTAAGGAATGTTATGAAACTGTTAGGAAAGGTGGTTTAGGCCTATTATGTATTCACTCTATTTATCTTAACAGATCTTATTGTTAAGATCTTATCTTACTTATCTCAAATCTGCTTCAGTACCCTAAGAACAGACATTAAAACCTCATCTGACTGTTTTTAACTTAATGTTTTGAACTTTTTCGGTCCGAAGTGTAACTGAAGTGCCGAATGCATCTATTATATTGATAATTTGGACGAGTTTTCTGCCAGCAGTTGTTGAAATGTACCCTAGCCTGTCCCATTGATCTGGGACTCAGTGAACTCAGCTTTCTGTAGGATTTTAATGGCAGATAATTTTTCTTTTTTTTTTTTTTTTTTTTTTTGAAAAGGCCCCTGAAATTTTTTTTTTTTTTTTTTTTTTTTAGCAAAGGCCACTGAAATTTTTACTTTGTGCTCTTAATTGATAGGCTTAATTAATGATGATGTATGACAGAAGACTGTTCACACCCATTTTCTGAAGTCTGAGCATTCAACATAATCTATATTAGTAGCTTTTACTATGCTAGTCTGCTGACGGGAGCAGGACAAGCAGTAAAAGGCTGGATTCCACAGATAAAACAGCTTTTGTGATTCTTGAGTAAATAAATACACTCAGTTACTGCATTACACCATTTTTAGGCAGCTTGCTCCCCTGCTGCAGAGCATTAATGCAGTTCGTCTTTGCGGTTGGGACTTTCTTTTTTGATGTGGTGATTGTCTGGAGTTTGCCAATCATTTGTTCAGCTGTGTAAGCCCCACTAATTTCCCAAAGTTAATCACAACAGTGTGTATGGTTGAGATAATGGAGCTGGTTGCTGTACTCACATATAATTCTGCAGACAAATTCTTGATGCAAAAGTCACAAAACTACTATGTGAAAGGAAGTCCTTTTAAAAGCAGGTGTTCAGCATGTTGTGAAGTCTTTCCTCTTTTATCAGTTTATTTCAGTTTTGGTGTAAAAGAGGCTGTCCTACCCATTTTCTCTAGAAAATATGTGGTAGTATAACTATTATCCACTTGGAATAATTAGTTTTCTGTTTTCAACTAGGAGAACAGGTGAAGCAAAATTTTAAAAAAAAGAGAGAGATTAAACTAAAATTTTAAAACCAGTCATGTATCCATCATGAGAGGTAGTTTAGAATCCATACCTTCTTAGAATTTGTTGGGGCACCAGATATTTATGTGGTGTTATCTTTTCTTGAAAATAACCTGTAAAAGAACGAAGAAGAATGCTTTAGAAGAAAGGCTATTCTTTATATTCAACTGCAAGCCATATATAAGAATACTTGAAAATGCAAGGAGGAGTCTTATTTAAAATTACAGGATTCTGCTTTATAACCAAAGGAAAATAAATTAAGAATCTGTTATGTTTCTTAAATATCCTGCAAGCTATGGAATATACTATGAGTCTTGCCACGCCAGTGCTAGCAAAAAAGTTGCAGTTACGGTATGCTTCATTAACTGTTTGCATACAAGACAAAAGTGCTTTCTGATGAAGTGTAAAACCAACGTGGGACCAATTTTCCACAACATAAATTCAACATTCATTCCATCCCCTGATATTCATAGATTTAAACAGCTGGGGAGGTTTTATGTCTTATATTTTATCAATAATTATTTTTAATTCTACAGTTTTAGATTGTTCAGGCAAATGCAGGAAGCTCAAGAGTTGATTTCATACTGTGACGATTGCTGTTAAGACATGTTGTTTTCTAGAGTGCTGTGATCAGTCTGGTTATGCATGTTTTTAACCATTTATTTGAAATTCTGTGTTATCATGGAAAGCTCTTTCTAGAGTTATCGTTCCCAAGGTTCATAGCTGGACAGACGCCTTTTATTCAGGCATCTATCCCTTCAAAGTGGAATTTAGGTTCACACCTTTTTAATAATTTTTCAATCCATTTGAAATGGAGTTGAACTACTGTGTGGTAATAATGTGTATTTTAGTGAAGTGAAAAGTGCCCATTTAGATTTGGTATTGCACATCTGTGAAAAGTGGTTTATCATGATAATGTAATTAGTGCTCCTGCAACTAATGATTCAAATTTGTGTTTGCTGAATTCTGGTTTAGTCATCTCAGCTTTTCTCTTGAAGCCTGACTGACGATGGATTCTCTTTATATCTTGCTATAAAGTACTATGCATTTACTTACTTATTTTACTTCTATTATAGAACAGTTTAGCTACCCAGAGGAGTCACTAGATTTCTCTTCAGAGAGGTGAGAGGGTACATGGCAAATTTATATTGTATTAGCGTATAAAATAGTTGGAATTACAGGAATTATGTTTGGTATGTTGGTTGGAGCTTTTAAGGATTAGAAGTCTGTGTTTGTATCATCTCTCCTACAGTTGCGTTTTTAAGCTACAACTATGCTATTAATTGCAGCAGGACCTGCTGGTGTGGTCACCCATACTGTTCCTGCATTTCAAGTAATCACAAATTAATTGTTAAAAAAATGGAGCAATATGTGTTTTTAAGTGGTATCAGATGTTTCTTCATTGTTAAGGTCTATTTTATACTTCTTGCCTGTTCCCACTGAGCAAAAAAAATATTTTTTTCCCCCCCTTTACAGTTATTCTTAGATATAGTTCCTCTGTTTTGGGAAATGTTCAGTTAGAGAAGGAGATGGACAGATTTCATTCTGGAACTGGAGGTGCTGATGGACAGGCAGAAGGGATACTGAAGAAACTGGGTTCTGAAATCAGAAGAAATTGAACGTAATTACTTAATAACTCTATATTTGACCCCACGTATAGCCTCACATATGTATTGAATTAAGGTAAAATTGATGCTAAATGCCATCACTGAATAAATGTTTTAGAGCCTATTAAGTATGTCATTCTGTTGAGTTTTGTGCTAATTTCTTTCCACACGTTTAAGCTCATCAGATCTTTTTTCAAATACTGCATTCAATTCTTTACTATGTGTAGATTAAGCATAGGGACTGTTAGCATGTCTGAAGTAACATCTGCTCTGTCTTTTTGTTGTTGGGTTCATGGTGTAATTAGCTCTATATTTCACCAAATACAATTTTGCTCCCATGGAGGATAGAGCAGCATGAAGAAAACATAAATAATTGCAGATTAGAGAAACAGAAGGCAAAGTGGGTGTAGGTGGCTTTGATGAAAAAAAGGTTTAAGGAGAATAGAAGGTCAACTCATTATAGGACATAACATTGTTAAAATTATGTTTGAGTATACCCCAGTTTCTCACATGCAAAGTACCTAATTCTTTTTAACTCTACTTACTTTACTAAAAAGAAAAGTATTTTAAAAATAGAAACTTTAATCAAGTTATATGCATTTAGAAATCATAAATGGTGTGTAAGTTTGATTGAGCAAGCACTCAGACTAAAGTATGATTTTTTATGAGTTCAAGATTACAGGGTATAAATCACACTTTTCTGGACAATGCTATGAAGTTTATCTAAAAATTACAAGAGAGAAGTGATTTTCCACCCAGGCTTTTTGGGTGAGCATTGCACAGATTGTCAAGCAGATTTCTATTACCTGACAATTGACTATTATGAATGTGCTTCCAGCAAGAAAGACATCATCAACTTGATTCACTAAAGCTACCTTGTACCATTTGGGATGCCCTCAGGCATCCTGCTTGGCTTCCAGCTTCCACTTCTGAATGGCAGAGATCATATGCAACTAGGTGCTCTGTCATATTTGCAATCCCTGTGGGGTGGGGATACATCAGATATCCCAGGGCACCTGAAATGACAGCAGATTCCTATATGCAGGTAACAGAGTAGACCTCCAGTGCTTTCGGTTGCCCATGCAACAGAGTTTCCCTGTCCCAGGAAACGGTAGTATTACTAATAGGACAGTAAAAGGGATGTTTTGCAAAACAGCTAACAATTCAAAATTTCTTCCTTGCCTTATTTTATGCATGCATAAATGCTACTTTAAAAGGTATTTTTCTGTAAAGTCCAGAACAATAATGTGATTAGTACAACTAATAATCAATACTTAGATAATTATGTACTTCTGTGATGTCTCATCTATTTTAAAGTTATTTTAATCACTGTTCATAGCCTTGTCTAAATAGAACCAATTTATAGTGATAAAGAGATAAATCATGATGGTTATAACTTAGCATAAAGGATTTTTGTAGCAGTACTTATGACTGATTATACTCCGTCCATGATGCAGATCATCCAGAGTTTGTAGCAACAAACAACATCTCTGTTAATAATGTGATGCATTTCCCTTCTTTGTTTCTTTTATTATATAGTATCAGAAACTTTCCAATTACCACATCCAAATGAAAAGAAATCCTTGTTGTTAAATAGGTCCCCACAGGAGATAGCCCAGCCAACTTCACAACAATGTTCTGCTGGAACTTCATGGGTGCACTGCACTTCTGGAGAGCTGCAGAATCAGTTCAACAAGTACAAATTTTCATCCAGGTCCTAGAAATTGCTAAGGAAAATAGGGAAAGAGCTGTACTTGGCTTTTCCATTCAGCATATTCTGCTGGTTTCAGTCCTGGAGGAAACTGTTGGTTTGTTTATCTTTGTTGGGGGAGTTTGTGGTGCTACAAAGGTGCCATAAGTTTGGAATTCAAACAACTTCCTGCACGTATAGCACCATCACTCTCAGAATCTGTCTTTCAACAAAGGCATTTGGAATTTCCATTTTTTTCCCTCTTGTGCATGCACATATATATGCATCTTTTACATGTGGTTTTAGGTGTTCAGCTTGAGAGAAATTTATTTTCCCTGTCTACGATGCTTCATTTATAAAGAGTAATAGCTTAGCCCTTTTAATCAATGTATAAGACAAAAGCATTAAATTCTCATTGGTATACAAAATACATAATCTCAAAATTAGATTATTATTTATAGCTTAGACAAACACATAAAGGATTTGTGACTTTCTCTTCCTGATTTTTTAATTGTATTTTTTGCATGTTCCTACTTAATTAAACTTTCTTCATTTGACACCTTAAAAAATAAAATAAAAAAACCCCCAAACCACTTATGTCCAGACTTAGGGGTGGGAGACAAATTGAAATTTGAACATTATAGAGGTCATGCTGAGGTAAGAAACATAAGATTTAGCATCTTAAAGTTAAATCATCATGAGATACAATAATCTCAGTTGTGCTTTTGTGTAAGCAGCTTTGTTAGAGTTAGCTATTTCTGGTATCATTACAATATTGGTAATTGTGATCTTCACAGAATAGTACAGAGCAAGTGATAGGGCTACTGCTGCTGGTACAAAAAAATGTAATTTTCCTCCTCCTTTGCTTTCAGACTACAAACAATAAATCATTTTGTTGAGGAGATAATAAAGCACCAACTGGGTGCTGGTTTAACTCATATCAAGGGAGATCTTCAGTAGCTTTCTAAAACAAAGTAATTAGAGAAGGAGTTCTTTTAAATAGATTATTTTTGTATATCTCTTGTGTTCTTACAGGTGTTACTAAGAGGAAGAAAGGTAGTATTCTACTTCCATTTTACATCTGAGACGTAAAAGTTATAAATAAAATGCAACAATTGAAAAACACAAACCAAAATCACAAATGCAACAAGAATTTAGACATAAATATTATTATTGTACTGATGAAGATTATGGCTGTTTAGCGGGAAAAGAAAATCATAGGAAACCTAGTAAATAAATGAAAGAAAAAGGATGTCTTGGGGGAGGCAAAAGGGGAAATGTTTCCTTAATAAAGTCAACATACAGAACTAAAACCAACATCTGCTCCTTGTTTCTATCTGATTTCACTTTTAATTGCAGAACTGCATATTTAAGGCAATTTTGTCAGACCTCTAGGTTTTCCTTTACTGTAGTTGAAACTACTGACCCAACTCCAGGGGCAGTGTGTGCTTGTGCTCGTTTCAGGACTTTGAATAATACTGCTGAATACCTTTGCCTTTTGAAGGCTTATCTCCTAGGGCTTCCTGACTTCTGTGTTCTCCAGCTAGTGAGCTTCAATTCAGTGACTCCTGGTGGTGGTTATAGTGGACTGGGGGAGTTACAGAAAGAGTTTAACACTCCTGGCTTCTCTTACCACCTTCTGAGTGTATTTAGGTTTCTCATCTTGTATGTGGTTCTTCCAGACTTTTATTAATGTGGGAAGCTATGCTGATGAAGTATGGGCAGGGACAGGAAGAGTTGGATGAGATTAAGCCAGGGCTTAACTGGATAGTTTTGTGGTCACAAGGAGCAAATTTGCACTACCCAGAGAAACCACTTTTGACATGGGATAAATTGTTCTGTCAGGAAAAGATAGATATATTACTGACATACTGACAGACTGATAGGTTGGTTTTGTTGTTATGCCAGCCAAAAGCAACAGTACCATGGACACTGTTAGGGTGTGACTGCAGTCATTTGAATAAGTGAAAGAGCACCTGCTGTGGGGATCTGTAAGGTTAAGAAGTTTACCTTGAACAGGTGGAGGGTGGTGTGCCTGCAGGTTTTCAGCTCAAGGATATCAGCACAAAGCTGCACAGGCTAAGGACTTCCAGGTAAATGTATTAGATTTTGGTAACAAGGCAGTCCTTTACAGTGATAACTTCTCTTGTAAGAAGTGAATTTCACCTAATGCCTGTTTGCAAAATTCCTCAAATTATTTTTATAATATTCTGTATTTCTAATTTATCTCCAAAATAATATTAAAAGTTGCTAGATGGGTTGTTGAAAGAGTATTTGTACCATATTGTCCTTTCATATTTCATAAGTCATGAATTTGCTTCCTCCTAAGTAAAAAAAACCCAGATGTCATGGTCTTCAATATTTCCTTTATTTGTTACACTAAATAATCTGTACTGTGATATTTGCAAATATACATGCTTCAGTTCTTAATCAAAGCTCTTCAGGAGATCAGCTTCTAAAGCATCTCTGCACTGCCTACTGTACATGATCCTTTGACTCAGTGCATTTACTCCACTGCTCAGTGTTCTGCTCAGGAGTAGCAGAAATGTTGTAGGAAGGGATCTAGGCTTTATGGGACTGATATAATTTGCTTTTGTCCTGTGAAATGAAGTACATTCAGGGAATTTAGGATGTGCTTTTTTGGGGCCACATTATAACACCTGTCTTATGAGAGCTCTCTACATTACATTGTTGTGATTGCTTTTGATCAGTCGACTATAATCACTGGCCAAATCAACATCTTGAATTACTTAGGATTACTAAAAAGCATCCTCTCATCATACATGTTGTAGAGTTAGCTGTTCCAAAAAGTGATTTTTACAGTTTTGAGAAGTTGCTTCACTAAACTTTGACTCAGCATGCTGTGTAACTAACTGATTTACATGGAACTTCTGGAGGTTACTTCTCACTCTTCATGTATAACACATGGGTTAGTTGCCTTTTTGATCTCCATTAATATGAAATGTTCTTCAACTTTATGATTCAGAATTTTCTCCATTTATAATTTATTATATGATCCCCTTCTATCAAAGTAACTCCCTCTCTGTATCATATTGTATATACCTTGCAGAAAAAAATGCTGAACTGATCACATGGTCAAAACAGGTATACCTCTCAGTATTTTTAATAATTCAAAGTGTATTACTGTAGTGTGTCTCATAAGGTGACCTTTTATACAGTGAGGAATGATTTTTTTTTTTTTCCTATTGTTTGCAGAAAGTGGGTATTATAGATAGGTTTCCAGGCCCACTTCTGGTGGCTTCTCCAAGTGGAATATTAGAATGATGACTTTTCATGGAGTTCCACTTTGCAGTACTATTTTAAATAAATCTTCCTCTGCAACCATGGGTACCAACTTCTGTGCCATTAGCTGTATGTGATAGGTTTGTGTTGCATCTTGGCAAAAAGTTGAGTTCAGCTTGCTCTGTGGTTAATTCAACCATCTCTCCCTGCCTCACTTGCTCTTGATATTCTATTTTAATTGGCTATTATGGATTGTTTAATTTATGATTGAGTCCCAAACTGACCCATGTTTCATCTTTAATTTAGGAGTTTGGATTTGTGTGTATTTGTTCAATCAGTTTGCATTGTTTTAACTCACTGAGAATTAATTGGACAGCCTAGGTCATACTCCTGGCAGTGCTTTTTTTCCTACATGATCTCATTCTTACACACTGTCAGAGGCTTCGTTCAGCTTGATCATGGAGGGAAAGGTATGCCCTCCAGCATGACATAAAGCCAAACCATTTCAAGATGGCTGTTTGAGACTGAATATAGAAGATTTCAGCAGATGGCTTCTAATTACTTGAGATATTCCAAAGTGCTGAAAGGAGCATTTGTATCTTCAAACCTAAGGGATAGCTGTACCTGACACGATATGAGTGGCATGTGCATTAATATACCCATGTCATCATTTATTCCATCTACAATTTCTGCCATGAGCTTTATCACAGATAATTGTCTATGATATGAATGAACTTCCTTGAGTATTTTTGTAATAGAGGTATAACTGATAAACCTATTACAGAAAGTAGAAGAAAATCCTATGCTTCTTTGTGGAAAGTAGAAATAAAGAGACAATCTATATTCATACTAATTGATTGAGAAAGCTATGGAAAACTTGACTTAAAAGTATCATTTTGACCTTTCAGTTTAGTTTATAGGCAAGTCCCTTTCTATGATCACAAGCAATTTTTTTGTTTGCTTGTTTTTTAAAGATGCAGAGAAAGTACTGTTACATTAGTTGCCTTAAATAGTTGAGAATTTTTGAGAGAGATGTCTTGCTCACCTTACCCACACTGTTAGTCTCAGCAAGGTCAAGAGACTAATTGTGGACCCAGCCTGCCCTAAGCCAGTTGCAGTACATAATTGCATGTTGCCCTGGGAGCAGAGTAAGGAGGAAATTGTGACTTGGAGCGATTCTGTCTGGTATTCTAGGGAGTAGGGTCAGAACTGGCCTCAGTGTCTGCTCCCTCCCTTCCCCTACCGGTGGGTGGTGAGTCTATAGAACTCATTTCCCCTCCTGGGCTGCCATCTGTGATACGAGAAACTGATTCACAGAAGAGAAATTCAGAGTTTCTTTTGGAAGGTTTGTGTATCAGACCATTCTGACTCCTACGTATTCATGTACATCTCTGTTCAGAGTGCTTGATTTATGTGCTGAAATGAAATTAAGAGTTTCCTATGATAATATGTAAAAGAGAGATTTTGTTTTGTGTTATGTTTAAACTTCCTTGTAGTATCTCGTGTTAATCAAGTAAAAAACTCTACCCTTCCCCCTTTTCTGTTGTTGTTTGATTTACTAAGACACAGCATGAGCCATTTTTCTAAGCAGCTTGTTTAGCCATAGAAAATGGTCACCAACTAGAGCTATTTACATAAGGCATTCCAAATTCCTATGAGTCAACTGGTGTGTATTTTGTAATGCTTTAACCTCCTCACTTAAATTAACAACTCCCTTTAATTTCAGCTCCTACCAGGAATATATGTCCTGGTTTCCCTGGGAGGAAACTAGCAGTCTCATCAACATTACCTTGTACTGGCTAAAAGGTGTATTGGCAGAGTTACAATGTAGATTCCTGTATGTGTCTGTGAGCAGCAGGTCACCACTGATCTTTTACAGTTTTTAGAAGCTTTTAGTGGCAGTGCATTCCCCATCACCACCACAGAGATTTCTCTGAGAGTAAACACAACATTTCTGAGTATTAAAAAAATAAAGCATTTGATTAACATTGTCAGTGGCTTTGTCTATACTACTTCAGTAAAATACAAAGCAGATTTGTTGGTTTGTTCTTTGGTTGGTTAGTTTGTTTTCTCAGATTCACATAACACTGGAATTCCCTTACCTTTCGTCTTGTAAATAAAAAATAACCTCCCTTAAAATGATCCTATCCAGTTCTGAAATAAAAAAAGGAAATTGCAGTTTCTCCCACTATAATTCAAATTTTTAACCAGAATAAATACTAGTAAGAACATCTGGCATAATTGAAACAGGCACAGTGAATTTTCCTTTGAGGAAGAGTGTACAGTTATTATTGTTTAAACACTTCAGAGGAAACATGAAACTAATGGTTTTGCTTGCTTACTACACAAAGAAGTTTGTAGCCAAAGAGATGATTCTTTTCTTTCTTTTCTTCTTTTCTTGTAAGACAATAGTCTTACAAGACTTACTAGTCTTTTTTCAGTGGTGTCCAGCGACAGGATAAAAGGTAAAGGGCACAAAAGGGAACATACAAAGTTCTGTCTAAACATAAGGAGGAACGAACTTACTTTGAGGGTGATGGAACACTGCAACAAGCTGCCCAGGGTGGTAGTGGAGTCTCTGTCTCTGGGGACATTCAGAACCTGCCTGGATGCCATCCTGTGCATCCTGCTCAAGGAGAACCTGCTCTGACAGGGGGGTTGGACTCAGTGATCTCTAGACATCCCTTGTAACCCCTGACATTCTGTGATTCTGTGATAGTAACAGAAACAAAATTTCTCTACCAAGAATTTCAAATAATCACATGATGTCATCATTTAAACAAGTGGTTTACTTTAAAAAGTAACTTAGTATTGAAGTAAGCCATTTCAGCCATATTCCATTGCCTATCTAGGCACTATGGGTATTGTTGTGTGCATATTCATAAATAATTATATTAAGAATATTGCATTTGCTTGAAGTATAGAATCCTCTGCAATAAAAGTTTCACCAGAGCTGACTGCACCCTGATTTACACAATTAGAAGTCTGCATTTTATTTTTCTTACAGACATTCTGCACTCAAACTGCTGAAGCCCTTCTGTACTGTGTCAGAGGAATGCATATGCTTATACAATAAAATTGTCATTATGTTTAATATTTTATGTGTATATTTTTGCTTGCTTTAAATATTTGGTAGCAAAGATACAGCTGCATAACATAAATGAGTAAAATCCATAGTCACAAGTTTTAGTAACCAGTATGGATAGTGAAATTTACTTTTTCCAAGTGACCCACAACAGTCCACTCTGTACCACCTAAGTGTTATGTAAACTTTTGATTAAGATCTTGATGTCCCTTGAGAGGAAAGAAGGTATAAATACATGCATAACAAATGTGGTCCTTGAACTTTTACACATCTGTGTGCATTGATACATGCCAAACATAACATACTTCAATTTATTCAACTTCAGGCTTCTGCAGAGGTTGTTAGATTGTGTAATCTGCAGAGGACATATATTGAGAGCCTTTTCTTGCCCAGCTCCCATACAAGCTCTGTGAGTGGCTCTGCTCTGGTGGAGAGCAAAGCGCTGGTGGTATTTTTTGAGGCTGTCTCTCTCTCTCTCTGTGAGAGAAGAGCCCACTGAACCTTGGATATGCTCTTTCTGCATCCCATGAAGCAAATCTGTCCCTTTGCATGCTCCTCACTGTTCAGATAGTGTGTGCAAGGGCAGGGAAAAAGTCAGCAAGGTCTTCATTTCCTCTGTCAATTGTCAGGAAATAGGAGAAACCTTTGGAACCCCCTTAACTATCTCAGCAGTCAGCATAATTATATAATGAGTTTAATGAGTTTAGAGTCCAGGATTGATACAGAACAAGCTGTTTTCCTGTAACATTAGAGTTTTGACACCACTGTGCTTGTAATCTGCTGGTTTTTGAAGGTTTAGGATAAAGCTTCCCAACAATGTAAAACATAGTCAACAAGGTGTTTAGATACGGCAGTGCTAAGCCCAGAGTAAGTATCCATCTCCAACCCAGAAGCAACAGGTACCTGGGAGGGCTGGAAGTGCAACCATGCCTGGGGAGGTGTCCCCCAGGCAGAGATGCTCACTTAGCTACACAAGCACCCACCCAATTTGGAATGTTATAACACACCACTGGAGGGAACAGGGGGATTTTTCTTTTCTTTACTCTAAACTGAGATGCCTAAGTCATCACATATTTGTAGCAAGTATGAATGATATGAGGATTGGTGATAGAATTGCAAGAGCTATCAACACTGTAGATGGCATAAACAATTCTTTTTAGCTACATTTAGAAATTTAACACATTAAGCAAGAAATCTATAAGGAATAGGTTTTTCTGAAGTGTCAGCTACATCAGCTGGCGCTTGTAGTGTACTTCTTGTGCAAGACAGTGTGTAAACTGAAATGCAAAGTACATATGGGTAGGAAATCCTTTTCCTGTGAATTGTCCAATCAGTCTTGCATTGTTTGAAATTACCGTCCCCACATACTTACCATCTTTTCATTTCGTATAGGAAAATGTGAAACCTTGAAGAAGCAGCTGTTAAATGTCTATTTTCTGTTAGATAATTGTATCTGTCTGCTAGTATTTTCTTTTTTCAGTTCAATACCAAAGTGAGTTATGAGCCTTTTCTGCCAGTTAAGTACATGTGGATATTACCAGATACAAATAATAATGTTATAATAAGTTGGTTTTATGTAGGTACTCTTTTAAATTAATTAAAGTGTAGAGAAAAAGGTAGTGAATTGCCTTTAGTAGTAGCTGCAAATACAACCAATTCTGCAGTTTCTGTGTATAGCAGATATCTATACTCAGAGACTAAATGGTGAATAGTCTGACTATCAAAAAGCAATTCTTGGGATCAGTGTAAGAATCAATCTATGCAGTGATCATTTTGTATTTGAATAGTGACTTCAGCCTTGTTTCCCATACAATAGTCACGTGCAATAATAAAAAACTTTGTTTTAGTTTTAATTTTACATAATTACATTTAGCAGATGCCTTGATGCAAAAAAGTATCAGATAATCCATGTAATTATAGTTTCTGTCTATTCATTTATTAGCTATGTTTACAAGGAAGAAGTAGGTTTGTGTTTTTTTCAAAATATATGCTTGGTAAGCACTAAATCTAAGACTTATAAAAACATTATCAATATGTTCTAATTAATATTTGCTCTTTTCCGTAAGCTATTATAAGGATACTTAATGCACAGCCTAAAATTAGAGTTGACAATTGCAAATACAATCCAACCAACACAGTAATAAAATCAATACTTACATTTCCCTTGGGGCCACTATTTACTGTTTGCTGTGCCATTTCCTTAATGGAATGGCAGTTATGTTTGCAGAAACCTTGTAACTACAATTTTTATATTTTAACTAAAAGCAGCTTTCCTGAAGTAGTATGATTAAAAGAGAATCTGGAGTTGCTTTCAGAAAATTGCTATAAACATTTTGTAGCTAGTTTTAACGAAGACTAAAAAGAAACATCTTTTCATGGTAGATGTTTCTGAATTGTAGGATGAATTATTTGTAATGTCTAGACTCTTTTCAGTTGCATTGCAACAGACATTTGCCTTAATCTTGAAATACTTCCCCGATTTGTTTTTAGTTTCGTTTGCTCAGTTCAAATTATTCTTAATCACTGAAAGCTCATTTCTGTTCAGAGTTCTGCAGTGTTCTCAAAGCATGGGAGCTTGACAGTTTATTTGACTTAGCAAATTAAAATAACGGAGGAAAGTATGATCTTTGAGATGAGTCATTGCAGCTGTTGCACAGATCTGATTCTAGTCTTTTGATTCGCTTCTTCTTTCACCGCAGTTTATCATTATCTTTATCCAGCAGGACAGCAAGTGTTTCTGTGCCTTGCAATATAACTGCACAGTACAAAAAGCATGGTGTCATGTGTGTTTGCATATTCAGTATAATATTTCTCTAACAATCCCTGACAAGAGGAGTGGGCATATGAATGAAAATCTGTGAGTTATCATGGCTTAATAATTTCTCCCTTCTGGGATTGTGCTGACTATGCAGCATGTTCTTGGCATAGGTGAAGTTTAGGGTAACACATTCTGTCACAGAATAAAGCCACTTGCTTTGGCTCAACTGTCAGGGACTAATTATTTACTGTAATTATTAACTAATTATTGCCTTTGATCATGTGGCCATATCCTAAACTTCTGCTTTCACTACCATTCTGCAACTATTATTTTAAATAGCATTCATTATAACCAGTTCACTTCTGATCTACATCAGTGTCTATTTACAATCACTGTAAGGACGCTGCATGTTAGGAACACTGGAATATCTATTCCATGCAAAATGATGACATTTCAGGATCTGCTTTTGTTCCATTTGTGGTAATGTGCCAAAATTGCAAAATATGCAATACAGAAGAAATTCTGAAATGCTCATTTGAAAGCACAAGAATAAGAAATGTTTCATTTAGTGATGTGGAAAGTACACATATATTGAAAAATGTATCTTTTGGTATTCAAATATTTTCATTTGGTTTAATGCTTCTGAGCTCTGGAAGAAGGAGTTAAAATTTGTCTTTAAGATGATAGTAGAATACCTGGTTCTGATCACTTTAAAATCAGTCTGGAGCTGGCTGACAGAAATTTCTGCAGTTGTGTTTCATATGCCCATTAGAGTTGTTTAGAAACTTGCTGATTGCTTGCAGCTACACTGATATGGTTCAGACACACAGGTCTCCACAGTCCTGCTAAACCTGCACTCCAGCAGTTTTTCAAGAAAAGAACATGCTTTTGGAACTTCTAACTTTCGTTGTCTAAATTATATTGGTACTAGCATTTTCAGCACTTCATGGCTGTTACCATCTCACAGTTTGTTTTTTGGATTTGGCAGATGTAATGCTCTGTACTTTACTAACACAGTGCTCTATGACATTCTTCAAGGATACCGTGTTTCTTGACAAACTCACTAGCTTGCCCAGAAGAGGTTACTGAGATCAATTGAACTTCCACACCTACTGGTGAGAAGCTTTGTGTGGATCTGATGGAAGCTAGATTAATCCCATCATCAGAAAATGAAAAAAAAACCCAAACAAAAAAACCCCTCCATGTACTTTAAAGTTTGTCCCAATATGATTTAATACCTTGAGTCTTCAAATCTGTTGTACACAAACCCACTGTACTTAGTGGCATCAGCAGACTTTGTTTTCATTAATTTTTCTTCAAAGTAATTGTGTGAACAGAATCCTAGACACATACAAGGAAACATATTTTGAAACAGGATATTGAAAATAAAGTCCATAGAACAACAAAAGTCAGTTTACATGCTGATGTCAGCATTTGTGTGCCATGATAAAGCCAAGCTCTTTTCATGATAAAGATAAATTCATATCCAAATCTTTAATAAAAAACAAAAGTGATGTTAGCTTTTCACATTAAAGACAGAAGAGTCTTTGTAACTCTTCCCGGAGACTCAATTGTTAGGAACAAAAGTTATGTCCTGTTAAAAAAAAAACTTAATCACTCAAGTTATTACGTAGAGTATACTGTGTATTCCAGGCTCAAGCTTTGAAGAGGCTGCCCATACCTACCAAATGTTGTAATTGATACAGAATCATTGCTATACAACAGCTGCAATAACAAGGTGCTGCTGCCTTTACTTTAATCTACCTCTCTTTCTGCCAGTTTATTATGTTTTGAATTTATTCTTTTGTAGATCTGTGAGCTATCTTTCTTATGGAAATTAATCTTTTAAAAGATTTGTACTCTCATTTTCAAACACTAATACATTCATTCAAGTATCCCATTATTCAGAACCAGCTGGCTTTTTATCTAGTGATATTTACTTCAAAAAGCCAAGTTAAATGGTATCATAGATTAATTCTCAGGGCACAGGAAAGCTTTTTTAGAGAAAAAGAGATTTGGTAATTACATAGAATATCGCAATAAAATCACAGAACATGTCAAAAATGCGTTATATAATCTGTCATAATATAAAACTTCAAAAAAAAAGTTAATTCACTGAATTGAACATAATATGTGGCATCAGTATATGATTTTTAAGTGGAACATTATGTAAGGATAAAACTTTGCTGTGATTTATAATGAGCTATGTCATGATTTTTAGTTATGTATTTTTTCTTTGTAGAAAGCACTGAAACTTCAAAAAGGGCATTATCCACTGAAATTTCTTACATAAATCAAACTGGAAATAAGACACATTTTACAATTCAATTTAAGATCCCACAGAGACAATAATGTTGCAAGCTGTGCATTTTGCAGAGTAATATAGTAATGTCTAGTTTGCATTTCTGAAAAACCAAATTAATCACACTTTATTGAATATGTTGAGGCAAACCTAAAATTCATCTATTATTAAAAAACTTGTGCAACAAACACAAACTATATTTTATACATAAAGGACAAACTCATTTATTCATTAGGTTAAAACACTTGGAGTTTGCATTTTGTAGCTATGAAAGATATGACATTTGCTATCTGTTCTTTTTTGAATTTTTCAAAGCATTATGTTCAGAGTAATCTGCTTGAAAAATTGTACTAATACTTAACACAGTATCACTCATGAAGACTGTGGAGAAATCCCTGTGGAATCTAAGGGCAGTCTTGATTTTTAAGTTTCCTTTTTTAGTGAATCACTTAACAGGACAAATACTCTGTTACCATACATCTCATATTTAAAGAACATGTTTTATCCTTTGATAGATTAACCACAAGATAATAAAGTTTTTAGCCAATTTTTAGCATTTGTACATCCCTTGAGCTAACATGCCTCTGCACTACTTTGAACTAGAACTTGTATTTTTTTGTACTTGGCTGTGCTCAGACTGGTACATCAAAGCAACCGGAATGAAATCTGGGCCTTAGTCAAGTCTCACTGGCTTCAATGGAAACAGGATTTCAGTCTTGATCTTTTAAAGGGAAAGATATTTAAAAATGATTTGTAGATTTTTCCTGTTATGAAGTGTAATTGTGGAATGATGTGTTCTACATCTTGTAGGGCATGTAAGCTGCATGCCAGATTTGCATGCCAAATGTCAGGTGCTACTACTTATAATTCTATTTCTAGGAATACCACTCTAAATTATTCTGGCCTTTAGGCCAAATACGATTTCTAGGAAGACTGTTGCCTGTTAATGGTTTGTCTGTACATTTATCTCTTGATGATTTAAAAGAGAAAAAAGCAGCTTTTTTCGTCATAAATCTGTACTGACTATATACTAGACAGATTGCAAAAACAAAGCTTTTGAAAACATTTTTCAAGTTCATTTTAAGTATGCAAAAATCTTAAATCAGAATAAAAAAGTTTTTAGCATTTGGAAAAGCAGACACAACTTTTGGATATTTTTATCTTGAGCATCAGGAAAACTTCTGGTCCTTGTCCAGTATCTTAGTTCAAGGTCTATGCCTGAAGAGTTTTCAATTAAAATTAACATTTTTGCTTTTCTTTACATAAGCGGCATGATTTACAAAGGTCAATTCACTTATCTTTTCTTACATACAAGAGTAATAACAAGGGTGACAACACATTGTGCACAGATTTTTTTTCTTTGTACATGCATGTTAGTTGTGTCTGATAGAGGAAGAGACCTCTTAGGCCCCATTGAGAAGCCCTTAAAGAACATTCATGAGAGCATTCTCAGATGAGTTTAGTATTCAAGAAAATGACATGGTTTTTTAGGCCAATACTTTAGAAGAATCTGCTGTGGCTTCTCTTTGTGCTGTAATGAACAAAGCAGAGACTGGGTTGTGCTGAAGGTGGACGGATACATTGGTTAAAATCACCTAACATTTTTGATTTGTTAGTGATAATCTTGGAATACCAGTCCCTAAACATAAGACTGTTCCAGTAACTCTTAAAAGATATTTGGGACTCTACTTTGCCTGACATCTTTATTAAAGTGCAGACCTGGAAACCTATTCCTAATATTGTAAGAAAGACGTAAGATAGCATACTCACTAGCTTTCATGCTTGTACCATGAAAACATTTATGGTAGAAGCTACCTTTTTCAGAATAACCCATTGAACCACAAGCCTAGTACTGTGCATTAAAGAAAAACCCTAGGCAAAGACTTACTTCCAGGTCCTTCTCATCTGGCATGAGGTAGCAAAAAAGTTAGCAGTGCTGAGTCAATAATGAACTGTAATGATGGATTGTATGTATTAAAACACACTGCCAGCTCCAATGTGAACAATGTAGAACAATTCTAAGCAGCTTTCAGGTTGAAAGTTTCAGGTGCCTGGCCACTGTAATGGAATCCAGACAGCCAGCTGAGTGTTTTCATATGGCTTCAAGAAACTTAGAATGAGTGATGATCTACAGATACCTGATACTGAGCTGAACAATGTGAAATGCTAATGCATCTCCTTGTTTGTCTTCATCCATTTGGTGTGCAGAGGACCAAGCTTAGGCCTCTGAGTAGGAATCTAACCCAGCTTGTTATTATATAATAACCAATAAAAAGCTATACAATAAAATTAGACAGTGAATGAAGCAGACAATACCATTGAGGCTAAAGCCAGTTTTTCACATTGGTACTGTTGTCTGCAACAACCCTCCTGCTGCCAAATTTGCTGCTATATCTATTTATGCTCCATTGTGATAAAAGCAGAACTTCAAATACCAGACATATAAGCCCACTGTTAAAGAAAATTATTAAAACTTTCAATTATCAGGCCACATTGCTCATGGCCTACTTAAGAGCATGATTATATAACCAGAAAATAACGAGGCAAGGCTTTGTGAAATAAAAAAGGAAAAATCCTTATCTAGAGCAGAATACAAAGTGTTCCAGAGAAGTCTTGGGAAACTCATTTTCCTATTTCATAGTACTTGCTCTGCTGATTACTTTGTGATCTCAGAAGAGGTAGTAATACTATTTTTTTTAAAGTATCAGTAACATGAGACGGATACTGTTTACACATGGCAAAGCTCTTTTTACTTTTAATGATGTAGCAGGAACATAAAGGTCTTACAAAAATACCTTTCTCTGTCCTTTATACAGTCTTATAACACTCAAGTTGCAGGTAAACAATATAGCTGGTTTTAGGAGACAGAATGGAGACAAATTTATACCAATTCAAAGTCTAAAGCAGCAGGATTTGATTTGGACAGTTTTATGAAGAGGTTTCCCTGCTGTCAGGATTCTAAGATTACCAGTCTTTAGCACACTGATTAAGCATATTTTCCAGAGGTTATAAATAGCCTAGATAGTGAATAGTGCACTTCAGAAAAATGAGCCAACACAGCTGATACTGATGCTTTGTTTGGTAATTGTTGCCGAGATACAAATTGTTTCAGCAAACACAGAAGATAACAGCAAGATTAGGGGACTGAAAGCACATCAGTAGTACACAAAAAGTAAAAAAAAAAAAAAAGTAGCGGTTTGAGTTGTTAGTATAAACTCAGTATCTGTTTTATTTCTGCTATGTGCTATTGCTTGTGTTTGTAGTAGTACCTGAAATCATCCCTGAGCCAGGGATGGGATTCGCTTGGCTAAAGACAGGCTTGAAGTCTTTTCTGGCATGCTGCGAAATATCCCGAGTTTTCCACATGAAAGGAAGGGGAAGACCTGAGGGCCTGGCAGAGAGCCTAATTTTAATTTCTGAAATTCACCTATAATCAAGAAAGGTTTGGCTTATTTGCTTAGACATAGAAATATGCTAATACCATAGATACCCTAGGGTATTCTGCCTCGTCTACATCTCCAGCCAGGGAGTCTCCTGCAGGTGCTGTGTTTTATTCACTACATATATCAAATTATCTTGGCCATCTCAGGTGGTGTGTGTTTAAGCCACTGAGTTGAGACTCAGAAAAGGGTCACTGTAGTCCCTGGAATCAGGAGCTTCAGGGAATGAGCTCATCGGTTCTCCAGAGCCTGTTGGCTGTGTTCCTGTTGACTACTCTGGGAACTGAACTGCTCAGCTTCCATTGTAGGAACCTAAATTTGGGCAAGATGAGTCCTAACAGGGAAAGAATAGAAAAGGAAAAGGAGTGAGCAAATAAGAGGTATGATTGTAAAAATGAATCTGATACTTTTAGACCAGAGTTTGTTTCTGAGGTTGACATTGTACAGTCAAGTTTTCTGCTTCATTTTCTTTGTACTGGCGGCATTACTTTCCAATCCAGAATTGTTTTCACTTATTATTATCATCCTTAGCTACCTAATTGTGCTACTAATGAATACAAATCATCTAGGCATCATGCTTTTACAGACCCACTTCAATGTACAAATAATGGTTTGTTGTGTAACTGCTGATTATGGGAGAAGGTAAGTCACATTATGGAAAATATGTGCTGAGATTTTAGTGACAGGGAAAACACTGAATTCTGTAGTCTGCCTTTTAAATTAAGAAAATGTATTGTCATTTTGGTTCCATCAGGCTGGCCATGATGTGTAAATGTGAGACAATCCAAGCCTGGTTTTTAAGCATTTGGAACTTCTATTTCAATTTTTTGAGTGCTTATTTTGGCACTATTTCACATGAAATACATAGTTGGCTATCAATTGCCTATTTGAGGTCACAAGTTTGGGGTTTGAGTACTCGACATTAAGCATTTGCATTTCAAAATTGGGTCCCTTGTGCTTGAAAGCCTTGAAAATGCTACTCCATGGTCGGGCTAGTGCAGCATCAATTGAAATGCAGTTTGAATGCAATGTAGAGCTTCCAATTGCTGCTTCAGAAAGTGTTCTGCTGAATCTGGAACACTTTGCATAATTTAATTAATTATGCCACTAAAAACTGATTTTCTCTCAATTTAAAGCAAACAGCTTTTATGAGGGTGAACTGCAGCACCCAGGGATATCAGGTGTCCAAGCATTTAATCCTATTACAAAGACTTGACAACCACTGATGGAAACTGGAAAAACATAAGCTTCCAGCAGGGCAACAAGTGAAGAGGAAGAAGGCAACAGCTTTTTAATACTCTTTGAAACCACTGTACACATTAAATCAAAATCAAATGTAAAAAGTGACAGAACTGGTAGCTTGCACTTTGTTGTGCAGACGGCAAATAGTGTCTAAGGAATAACACTTATTTTGCTTTGACATTAATGAAAATGACTGTTTCCTCTAAGAGGAAAACTGTTCTGCCTAACTAACATAAGAAAGACACAGCAAACAGCCAAGACTATTTGTATCTGTGTCTGTCCACTTGAAGTGTTAAGTAGTTTGAAAGTAGTTTCTGATGTTATGGATCAGATTCTGTCTATGAATCATTTTTCTTGCAAACAAATCTTGACAGACAATGCCAGAGTACAAGTACTAAAGAATCTGTCACTGACTAAATGCCTGCCTTGATACTTTGCTTTCTGAAGCTTGTCTTTTCCCAATTTATTATGGGTTCAATATCTCTCTAAAACAATAGACACTGTAATTTCAAGGCAGAAGAGGGTACTAATTTAGAAAAGCTCTAATTTCTGAGCCACATAAGCAGTACCATAATTGGCCATCTATGACTGACTGTGCAAAATTCAGTGACCAGGTCAGAAAATGTCACAAGAGAATTGACTCCATCTCCATATTGAACATCAGCATGTAACATGAAATTAACTGTACTGTGGATGATCTTGCTAATAAATAGGGAAAATATGTTGTTACTGGGAATTTGCCAGCCCTATAAAATGCATTTGTCTTCCTTGCTTATAATGCTAACAAACATTCATATAATTACTAATATATATTTAGGTATTATATGTATTCCTATATATATTACACAAATATATATATATAATGTATATGAAAGTGTTCAAAACCAGGTTGGATGAGGCATTGAGCAACCTGGTCTAGTGGAAGGTGTCCCTGCCCATGGCAGGGGGGTTGGAACTAGATGATCATTAAGATCCCTTCCAATCCAAACTATTCTATGATATTGATATATATGAGACAATATTCATCTGTCTCAAAGCAGGAAAAAGATCTTTGCGCAGGAGATAGCAGGGCTCATTGAAAGACCTTTAAAGGAGATTTAAAGGGGGAAAGGGATAAAACCAGGCATGCCTAAGATAAGCTTGGGGGCTGCATGCCAGTTTTTGAGGGATGATGTGTTAGCAAGGTCCTTCATTCTGCCATCTCAGTGGAGATATGAGCTGGAGATCCATGTGGCAGTGAAGACAAAAGGGTTATTGATGTGTTAGGAAGCACCAAGCACCTGGAATGGTCATGTGGGAGTTGGGGCTCCTTCACCCTAAAAAGGTGGGGGAATTAGTAGCCCAACTGAAGTGCTTCTACACCAATGCACACAGTTTAGGCAACAAACAGGAGGAGCTAGAAGACACTGTGCAGCTGGAAAACCATGATACAGTTGCTATCATGGCAACATAGTGGGTTGATTTCCACAACTGGAGTGCTGCAATGAATGGCTATAAAATATTCAGAAAGGATAGGCCAGGAAGGAGAGGCAGTGGGGTAGCCCTGTATGTAAGGAGTGTTTTGGTTTTCTTAAGCTTAATGATACTAAGGTTAAATGTTTATGGGTAAGAATCAGTGGGAAGGCAAACAAGGCACATATGATTATTGTAGACCACTCAACCAGGATCAAGAAGCAGATGGAATATTCTATAAGCAGATGAGAGAAGTCTTACAATCACTACAACTTTTTCTCATGGGGGACTTCAACTTACCAGATGTGTACTGGAAATACAATACAGCAGAGAGGAAACAGTCCAGGAGGTTCCTGGAGTGTGCAGAAGAGAACTTCCTGACACATCTGGTGAGTGAGCCAACTAGGGAAGGTGCCAACTAGGGAAGGTGCTTTGCTCAACTTGTTTGTGAAGAGTGAATGACTGGTGGGAAGGTCGTTTTCAGTTTTTGGGGAGGTCAGACAGGGCATTAGTAGAACTGCCACCTTGGACTTACAGGAGGGAGACTTTGACCTCTTTAGGAGACTGATTGATAGAGTCACTTGGGAGACAGTCCTGAAGGGCAAAGTAGGCCAGGAAGGCTGGACATTCTTTAATAAGGAAATCTTGAACGTGCAGGAGCACGCTGTCCCCATGTGCTGAAAGATAGTCTGGCCTTGGTGCCGGGTAAGATTATGGAGCAGATCATCTTAAGTGCCATCAAGAAGCATGTACAGGACAACCAGGGTATCAGGCCTAATCAGCATGGGTTTATAAAAGGCAGGTCTTGCTTGACTAGCCTGATCTTCTTCTATGCCAAGGTGACCACTTAGTGGATGAGGGAAGGGCTGTGGATGTTGTCTACCTAGACTTCAGTAAAGCCTTTGACACAGCATTCTCCTGGAGAAACTGGCAGCTCATGGCTTGGATAAGTAAAAAACTGGCTGGATGGTCAAGCCCAAAGAGCGGTGGTGAATAGAGTTAAATGCTGTTAGCAACCAGTCACAATTGGTGTGCTCCAGGGCTCAATATTGGGGCCAGTTCTCTTTAATATCTTTGTCAGTGATATGGACAAGGGGATTGAGTGCACCCTCAATAAGTTTGCAGACAACACCATGTTAGGGGTAACGTTGATCAGCTTGAGGGTAGGAAGGGACTACAGAGGGATCTGAATAAACTGGATTGATGGACTGAGGCCAATTGCATGAGGTTTAACAAGGCCAAATTCTGGTTCCTGCACTTGGGTCACAACAACCCATGCAATGCTGCAGGTTTGAGGCAGAGTGGCAGGAAAACTGCCCATTGGAAAAGGGCCTAGGAGTGCTAGTTGTAAGCCAGCTGAACATGAGCCATCAGTGTGGCCAGGTGGCCAAGAAGGCTAACAGCATTCTGGCTTGTATCAAAAACAACGTGGCCAGCAGGACTAGGGAGGTGATTCTCTCCCGTACTCAGAACTGGTGAGGCAGCAGCTCAAATTTTGTGTTCACTTTTGAGCCCCTCAATACAAGAAGAGCATTGAGTTGCTGAGCACGTCCAAAGAAGCACAATGAATCTGGTGAAGGGTCTAGAGCACAAGTGTTATGAGGAGCTGCTGAGGGAGCTGGGGTTTTTTGGTCTGGAGAAGAGGAGGCTCAAGGGAGACTGTCTGACTCTCCACAACTCCCTGAAAGGAGGTTGTAGTGAGATGGGGGTCTGTATCTTCTCCCAGGTAACAAGTGATAGTACAAGTGGAAATGGCCTCCAGTTGTGCCAGAGGAGTTTTAGACTGGATATTAGGAAAAATTTCTTCAACAAGAGGGGAAGTGGTTCAGAGGGGAACTTGGTAGTGTTAGGTTAGTGATTGGACTTGATGATCTTAAAGGTCTTTTCAAACCTAAGTGATTCTATGATTCTGTTATTTTTGTGGTTCTTTTTCATGAAGTCTTAAGCACCATAACAGCAACTTTATTATTTTATGGACACATGCCCTAAGATGGGAAGAACAACCTACATTTTGGTTAACATTAAATGAAATGAGCTCACTTTTTGTGTTTAACACTTTTTTTTAATGGACGAATATTCAAAATAAGTGAAATTCATATTCACAGTGACAATAAGAGGGAAATGAGAGAAAACTAGAAGGAAAATAAATACTTTTTCCAGCTAAAATTTACCTCTTTCAATTATGTGTATGTTTAAGAGTAGGTTGATGTTTTCTGAGAGTCTCTGAGTTCTGAAAATACAAGGAAACATGTTCCCTTAATCAGAGGTGATGAGATTCAAATCATGTATTAGCCAGCTCAACTATGTACTCTCCATAAAGGTTGTGACAATTTCTTGTAAAATAATAAATGTATCTCTTATAATTGATTCTTTTCATTGTTTCATAAAATTGCTTTGTTTGATAGCAGGAGGGTTTGAACAGTATTTTCATTACCTACTTCTGAACAATTTACACTGGGATTGAGACAGTATTGAGCTAATGAGTTAGAATTTATATTGAGCCTTAACTGTCTTCATGAAGTAACTAGGGAAAAAATCATGGCAATAAAGGAGTATTTTTCATTATAAACAATGTTGTACAGCTTTTATAATCAGGTTTTTAATATATCTTGAAAAATTAAATTGGAATTCTACTAACTTTTGTACTTTTCTCATCCCATGAAAACAATGATAAAAAATGTCAAGACTATTGTGCTAATCCCATTTCTACTGAAGCAAGAAGGAGGTGGCATCAGTTCTCTTTTCAGGACCTGTTGTTCATTAAGTAGTAAGATGTATATAGAGAAACATTATAGTACAGATTATATAGGTCTACACTGATGTTATCCTAAAGTCCTTATCAAGAGAAATTCCCATGAAAATACAGTGAAATTGTGCTCTATATGAAAAAGGAAAAAATCATGTATTCCTGATGGGTATATTAATACTGCTGAGAATGCATGCATATATACGTATTTATTAATATATGCAGACCTTGTTTATTGATTGTATAGGGTAAATAAACTCATACAATGACTGTATAAATTATTTTTATGCAGAAACATACATATACTCGGTCTCAGTATTATGCATAGATATGTAGCATGAATAATATAAGTCTTTAAATTAGAAGATTTTAAACTTTTCTTTATATGCAAATGTGCAAATTAATAATCTTCTATGATTTTTTAGTGTTGTCCTTTAATTGTGTCCTTCTGCTTTATTATGTGGATATTTTTTATGAGGAAGTCTGCAATAGTGAAAAAGGATATTTCTCAAATATATGAATTATTGCTCATCTAAACACTTACTTGCCCACATTCTTCCTTGCTCTTAGTCCATTCCACTACCAGAAGACTGCAGGAATTGATTAATAATCTCTTACATTTTAATTAATAACAAGAAATAAAAATTTAATATGCAAAATAGAATCATCAGCCAAGCACAAATGCATGCATGTTGGTGCCCTCAATAAATTAATCTTTTAGTTACTTCCTATAGTGTTTATTTATTCACAAATACAAGAAGAATTATGACTGTGATTTAAATTTTAATTGACATAACAGGCAATACTTAGACATTTTGCAGGCAAAAAGATTATCTCACATATAAAATAAATACCATATATAGTTTTAGTTGCTAAAAATGGCAAAAGAATTTGTAAATTATACATCAGCTGAAACTTGATGTGAATGAGTGCAACTACAGTATGCTTAGGTTTGTGTTCTAACCATTATATTTAAAATGTATCCTTACATATATTTTTTCAGAGGGTGGAAAAAACTCTACTGAAGTCCTTCCTCCAACCCAAATATATTAAAAAAACCCAACCCCAAAACAATAACCACCACTAAAAAAGATTGTCCCTCGCAAAAAAAAGTTAGATTGATGGCCTTGCTTGCAAATTCAAACATTGACATTTGGGAGTCTTCCTTCATCCAAATAATATATATTCATTCCCCACAGGCAGCAGTGATGGTTCTTGGGATAAAGAAAAACTTCAGTCTCCCCCTACCCAAGGATCACAGGCCTCTGTTAACCACCCCAACTTGCCTGGACAGCATAATGTTCCAGTTAGCCATCCTCTCAACCCTCTTCAACAGAACCACCTTCTGCCAAATGGTACGGGTTGAAATCTTTCAGCACTAACATCAGCAGTTTTCCAATTCCTGTCTTTATTTTGTGTTTACATAAATAGGCTATGAAAAATCAAAGATGTGAGGAATATTAGAATACTTCCTTTAAAGTATTAAGCAGAAGAAACAAGAGACAATAAAGAACAAATAAAGACGCAATAAAATGGATACTTAAAATAACTGCTAACCTGTGCATCAGTGGCATAATAATGCATTGCTAAGGCACCTTACAGCAGATATTAAAAAAGATAATAAACACCCATTGCTTAGCAATGATATCATTACACTGATACAAACAAACAAAGAGGTCTAGTAGCCTCTTCTTTTGGCTAGAAATTGTCTGTGGTTGCTAGTGATTTTACCCATGCATATCCCAGAAGAGGACTGACATGTAGCTGCTTTATCCTGCAATGTGAACCATCTTGTCACCCATCACTTGAATACTGTCCATCAGGAGAAAAAAAAAAAAGTGTTTTAAGAAGATGCTTAAGCCTATTTCCCTGTTTTTTTCCCCCATCAGGATTGGAACTTCCTTTTATGATGATGCCCCACCCATTAATTCCCGTGAGCCTACCTCCAGCATCTGTCACAATGGCGATGAGCCAGATGAATCACCTTAGTACCATTGCCAACATGGCAGCAGCAGCACAAGTGCAGAGTCCTCCATCCAGAGCTGAGACATCTGTTATTAAGGTAACTACAAAAACCAACACAAAATTCTAACACACAACTGTCATAAATATTGTAAAGGTGGATAGGTGTTAAATGTTATAAGGTAAGTCATAGAGTCAATATATATGGGAAACCCAACTGTTGTAGGTCTGGGAACACACTAAGCTGCTGGTGGCCAGTGTTATCTTCTCAGTTTTCGTCTTCCTCTCTGAATCATTGTTAAAACAGTGCTCAAGTTGAAGCATTTTCATACAGAACACAAAGCTTGCCAATTTCTCATATTTCATAGTCTGTAATCTATGGCAACGTTCCTCAGAATACCAAGGAAGAAATAATTATTTTCTTAAATTAAAAAAACCCTGTTCTTCCAACTTTTGAGTCTAAGCATTTGAACTGAAATGCTGCAAATTAGCTGAGGAAGGCTGAAAGGCTTGATACTTTACCTCTACAAAACCTGAACTGTCAAATGTCAGAACAGGGTGGAATGAAGTTGTACAGAGCAGACCCAATAATCTGCGGCCCATAACTGTAGTGTTGGAGAGATATCTCAAAAATACCTGAAATTGTCTACCCATTTCAGTTTTTGTTTGCTGCCTGTTACCAAATTAATCTGGTTATAGAAATATTTAGCAGAGTCATGGAGTCTTGTCTCCTGACTGAAGATGATCTGTTTTCATTTTATCAGCAGTTCTCCCTTGCCACTAGATATTTGTAGTTTGATTTGACATTTATTCAGATATCTACATTTTAACTGTTAACCTTCTTTAGTTCCAATAAATGAGATACAGAAAGTACACAGACTCTTGTGCTTATGTGTAACATTTGTATGTTAGAAATAGACATGCGAAGGCAAGAAAATTTGATATCTTAGGCCTATGTTGGAAATTTGTTCATTAATGCAATCCCTTTTTGGACCTTCAAATCAAGAGTTACAAGGGTTTTGAAGTTAATGATGATTTAAGCAGAGTGAAGAGATCTGATTTTATTAAGACACTCAACATGCTTGTGCTCCTGTCCTCTTTAACCTAACAAGCCCAGAATCATAAAGAACCATTCATTTAAAAGTCAGCAAATCTATGTTGCTGTTGACCTAGAAAAATATGGTCTGATGACCAATTTAGGTACCTGCACTTTCAAATGTCAAATCTCCTTTGAAGGCCAAAGGTGACCTTTGATTACATGGTGAGTTTGAGACATTAGTTTGAGAATTAGTGTTTCTTAAGGTACAATGTCAGCAAGACTATATTCTACCCTAATGTCCATATTGCCCATTATCTTGGGAGTGTAAACACTCTACTGCTGACTAACAGTTCAACATGGTGATTTCTGCATTTCTTTATTTTTCTATTTTCACTTTATCAGTATTTAGTAAGAGTTACGTGATACTAAAGTTCTCTGAAGCATACATGGTGCTCTGTTTCATTCTAAATTTATTCTTAATTGGAACAGTGGCCACTGGTATTGCACAGGTGTCTAAAAAATGAAGCTTGGCATGGAGCATGTGCTAAATGACATCTGACAAGTACGAATTACTGTCGCAACAGAACTTGCACTATTTTTCCTACTATTTTCCCTGCTTTTATTTTCTTTGAACTGTTTGACTTCATATGTAAGAGTACAAACCTTCACGAGCATTGGTAACCTTCTGTTTCTAACTTTGACAGGTGACTTCTAGCTTGTAAAGTTGATTTATAAGCTAGTTCTAGCTATTGAAGTTGCCTAAGTTTCTGTGGTCTACATTTAAATAAGTCTGTGAGAGCATACACCAATGTGATCCCTGATCTTTGTCTCCAGTTACCAGAATTGGATATATATGAAGAACAACCTAGCTCCTACACTATATATAAAAAAAATTTCCTTCTGTGGAAAGCAGGTCCTCGTGTTTTCACAGATCTCACCCTATTATGGGAACATTGCTGGTACCAGGAAGCACTTAACTGAGAAGTACTTCTGGCTCATCTGATCTAAACCTGTCTAGAAGTTTTAAGTGTATTGGACTCGGAAAGGGAGACTCTATCATCATATAACTGTGTATAGTATTTTAACCATAGTCAGTGCCATACAAAAAAATTTTCCTTATCCCCAAATTCCTTAACTTAATAAGTTCATTCTGGTTGTTTATCTAGTTGGAAAGATTTTTCGTTATAGTCTAGGAGAAGACTTTGGAAGTACCCAGCAATTTTGATTCTATGTTTGAAACATTTAGGCAGCACTTTGTAATTGTAAAAGATTTTTTTTTTCAAAATCTTACTTATTTAAGCATTTGTTTGTATTAATAATCTACACTGTTTATCTCTGTCATTTCTGCAAATTCAACTATCTCATAATTATTCTAAGAAAATCTTCCTCATACCTGCCAACTTTTGTGCAGCTTCTGGCATAATATTTTGTGCAAGTTATTTAACAAACCAGGTTTTGTTTTCCCATCAGGTTTGCACATAACCTTAAATTTAAAAGATGTGGATTTACAATTAAATGTTTTTAAATGGCAAAGTTAACCTAAGTTCTGTTTAGAAAAGTGTGTTTGCTCAAGGGTGAAATATACATATTTTTCAGGTTTGCACAATTAAGTTAAGAGTTTTGGGACATTTAGGTAGAACCTGATGGAGACACTACCTAAATGTTACCATGTCTTCTTCTGTCAAGGCCTGTGACATATTGCCCGCAATACATTTACACTACAGATAAGTACATAAACAGAAGTGTTAATCTCCCATCCAAAATTGACTTCTAAATGTAAGATCTTGCTGCACATAGTTATTTCAACAATCCTGTATCGGATAAGGAACTTATTCTTGAAGGACTTTCCTAGTCTTTCCTTTAGCCCTTTTGTGCTACAGCATATGTGGGGATTTGTGTCCTCTGTTTTTGTCTATGCCATATGAATATGATCATTTGTTTATAGATAGCACAGCCAAGTAATTATGTTCCTGTTTTTTAGTACTGAACAGGACTGAAACATAAACCCAAGTAACATAAAAGCATGAGGTCATTGCTGAGGAGATTTTCTTCCCATGAGCATGCACATACTGTCACCAGCAATTTACTTGTTCCTCAGTTGGCATAGTCAGAGGCTGCGATTTTAGTGTCCACTGAATTATACACTGAGTAGTTGAGCAGGAAACTGTAATCAGCATACCTTCTGAACCTTGCACTGGCAATGTAAAGTTTATGAATAAAAACTTATACTACAATTAAAATAAATATCTTAGAGAATAGATGTGAGAAGGCCAAACCCTCTTTTCCTTTATTTTTACAGGAATGGGTAAATAGTGCAATTTCTCTCTTTCACAAAACAGTTTGTTGTTAGAATACTGTCTTCCTTTTTTTTTTTTTTTATACTGCTACATTTTTAGTATTTTTGGTTTTGTTTTAATTATCTTCTGGTTCAATATTTTAACCCTGAAATGTTTTTCCTTAGTGACATTATTTCCACAAGTTGATTTGAAAAATTTCTGATTGCTTATCCTGGAGTTAATAGTTATAAACTGAAATGACAGAAAATTTTAAATGGTAGGAAAAGAAGTTTACAAGTTTAAACTCTACTTGAAAGTTTGAAGAATTATGAGAAATTTCTACTCTGAAACATAAATCAATAGTAACCTTATCTCATTTAATAACAAAACTAAAATTAAGTCTTAGAAAATCTGGGTCTTCAGATTATAAACAACCCGGTTCATTGGATAGAAAAATTGCCTTTGTGAACAGTGCCACAGTACATGACTTGCTGACCCTTCCTTCCAATTCACTGAGTTCACAGTTAGTGCTGCTATCTTTAAACTCACAAAGCTTCAAATGCCTTTTTAGTACTGGGCAATTTTTCTTTTCTTCATCATAAGAAGTTGGAATAAAGCTGAGATCATGTACTAACCAAACATTTTATCCTGCTGTTTTCCAGAGATGAGACAAAGACAAAATTATAAGGGAAGCATTACAAAACAAAACCTTCGATTTGGCAGTGAACTCTGAGCACTAAAGATCTTCAGAATTATATTTCAGAAGATCCTTGTGCCCTTTTGAACATAAGATGGACATTGGATGTCTTTTTGTAATGGAATGTTTAGATATATGAGTTGGATGAATAAGGGGAGAGCAACAACAAGCAGGGACAGCAGATTGTGACAGCAATGAATTGCAGTGAGTGTGACAGCTGTGACCTGGGGATGCTTTAGACATGAGGTTGCTTTCATCACCTGCCCATGGTTTCAAAGGCTCAGGTTGTTAGCAGCTTCACTACATCAATTTTTTTACACTGAGCAGGAAGCTATATGAAAATATAAAGGGCATATTAATAGCAACCTGAAATAAGTCTATGTTGTAAAAGTTAGAGCAGCATACTACAATCAAAAATTGCACTTCATTCATGTAATGTTATTAATACCTGTAGAAAGAATTAAGAATAAAGCATAAGAAACCACTACCTCCAGCTGAAGAAGTCACCAGTGACATAGTAGTTTTCCAAGGTATATTAAATACAGGAGATTAAGTTTTGCTAATTCTCTAAATATATTACAGCACCAATTGTGTTACATTTGATTACAACTTGTTTTTATATATGTCTTCCTGTGATCCAGTAACACAAATGTACTATTTATTTATCTAACTAAGGTAGCTGCTGACAGATGTTTATTCATGTATTGGCAATATGTGTGTGTTCCTCTTGATGTCATTTAGTGTTCAGTGTTTTTCACTTTCAGATGTTGACAAAAAGTCCAAATAATAGCCAAAGAGAAGAACTATGACACTGTCATGCAGAAATGACCAAACAGAGTACATTTAAATGTCCCATGTCAGAGAGGTGGTGAGCAAGTTCAGAGGGTGGACCTGAAAGGAAATAGACTTTAAGAGGAAAAATGAGCAAGTTCAGTTCATGGACAAAATGAGTGGCAAAGGGACTGTAGAAGCTTCAGCTTAAGTCTTCTGTAATTGCTGTGTAAGCAGCCTTGAGTTTAGTGCAGACTTTTACTAACAAATGATGCTGGCAATTGTACAATGTTTCAGTGTAGAAGAGTTTACTTATATTCCAGTTACAGAAATGATGACTTTTAAAATAGGACTAAACAAAGTATTTCTCAAAATTGGCTGTGACACCATCCTGTAGAGACAGAGGCCATAGGAAGCACTTTGAAGGTACAATTAGAAACCCTGTAGAGAAAACCCTTCCTCTTTGCGGCTAATACAAGCAAAGTAGAATATTCCTGTAGTATAACCCTGAGAAAACTGCCAGAATTGTCAGTGTATCAGATGTTACTGTAAAATCCTCACATGTAACTGTCTTCATGCACTAAGTAAAATTGCATCTAAAGCCCATGTTAAAGGACCATCACTGATTTTGAAGAAGCATAAGACTAAGATACTAGCATGCCTCTACAATCTTAATGTGACATTACTCCATCCATATCATACAGTGCAATTTTAATTTATGCATGAAGTGCTATATTTTTTCACAGAACCCTTACCTCATTTGGTGCATGCTTGCTTTATAGTGGAGTTTTTTGAATCCATGTCTGACCCAGTCTTATTTTTCTTTTTACAGAAAAGCAATAAGAACAAAATTAATTTCATACTAAATTGGCAGAAACACCCTTTTTGGGTGTCTAGCCTGACTTTTCAGATAACCTACTATTTCTAGAGACACTTGTACTTCAAAATAGAAATTTTGACATTACTTGAAAATGATCTTCTTGAATGTATGGAAAAAAGAATTAAAATAAATATTCTAGAATACAAATAAGACTATAAGCTCCTAAACCATCTAGTTTTACATATTGGGAAAGCAAACATGAAAATTAGGATAGACCTATAAAATTTGAAGCATATTATAAGCCAAATTATTTTATTTTTATCATGGCTACCAAAAATATATCTTAAAACTATTTGTATGAGCTTGCACATAACAGATAAAATCTCCAGTTTAAAATAACATTTTTTTTGGTTTTATGTTAATGTAAATATATACATTCACACTTCTGTTTCTTCCCTTAGTGTGAGAACATCTTAGGTCTAAGTGTAGCTGGACTCCTTTAATAATGGCTTAATTATATTAGAGGACACTGTGTCCAATCTCATTAATAGTTCTATCTAATTTAGATTATTTATTTTAACATTTAATACAGGTTTTTTTATAATGAACTTAGGAGATAGTAACTGTGTATCTGGCACGTTGTAACTCAGTATAATGTCTTTTTTTAACAATATGGGATCCTATTGTTTGTTTTAACATGCATATTTCTGAAGTGCAGTTTGAAGCTAACAGCAGCCATATGCTCATATGAATTAATTTGTGTCATGTGAAATAGATATCTACAGATAACACAAGATACAGAGAAGGTAGTATAAATTCTTCTGTTTGTCAGTTTGCATAGTCACATGTGTAACAGGGAACTATGTGCATGGTGTAAGATTAATTTTATACAAAATGGCCATGAGGCCAGGTGAAAGGGAAGGGATTTATTACTGTCCTTTAGGGTATAATTCAGACCTATTTTAGATAACTATTTTAGAGTGACGTGAGTTGTACCTTGGTAAATGTAAATCGAAGTGTATGGGTAAAGGATATTGCCTTAGTAAGCAACATATAATTTATAAGTTCAGTTGGAAGGATACACACAAAAAAAGAAGCAGGTCCAAAAGACTTGTCAGGACATTTTTATGAGAATCCAGAAAATCCAGAATTCTGTACTGTGAGGCTCTATCTTGGCACTGATAGACATCCACTTTTGTTGATTTGTTTGCTTGCTTTCAGTCTCTGTAATGGCCCAATCCTGTGAAAGTCACTTCCTGGCTAAGTCACTGTACTTTATGTACTGACCGAGATTTCAAAGGATTTGGTTCCCTATTGCTGTTGAAGTACTGTTAAAGGGTTACTTGGGAATCTCCTGCTTGAACTTCTGTTAGTTAACTGCTGCTGCTCAAGATATTCACAGAGAAAAAAAAAAGACTTATGCAAACATCCTGGATTATGCTCTTTACAAGAAACAGATCCACTATTTAAAAGAATGGCACAGTTAACAACAATGCAAAACACTTGAACTCCTGAATTTTGATTGGAATTTGAAGCATGTCTTTAAGAACAAGGTAAGAAAGATATGTGCAACAGTAAGAAGGTAGTAACATTTTTAGCAAGCTCGTGGTAGTATGCAAATAAGGAAATCCAAATGAAAATCTGTAGCATTCATTTAGTTTGATAACACATACTTTATAGTGCTGATTGAGGAAGTCAAGAAATAATTATTAGCCTAATTCATCTTGCAATTCCTCGGACTAAACACTAATTTGGAGTCTCATAGCAGTTTAGGCTAAGGCTGAAGGAAAAATGAAACTGTAAAGGCAAAATATCCTGTTTGCAGGGAATACAGAAGATACCCAAGTAATTTCTTTCACTGATTCAACTAATGCGATCTCAAATAAGTGTGTCATTTTACAAGAAAGCCATTCCTGGAATACTTCTTGGAAAAGTTCAAAACACATCAGTAAGGAACTGAAGAGTAACAAGTCTGGTTTTGGTCATTGTCAAAGAGATCATTATGATTTTACCACAAAAGAGCTTGGAAGACAAATGCCTTCCCAGAAAGCTTGGAACTTCATAAACTATTCCTGATTAAAAGTAGGTTTTCTTGTTTGTTTTGGTTTTCATTTTTTGGTTTGGTTTGGTTTGGTTGTTGTTTGATTTTTGGTTTGCTTGTTTTTAATAGAGTAAAAATGTATTCTGCTTTTTATGAAATCAACTTCTTATTGACAGTGTGTAACTTGTAATGTCAGTGGAATATGAGTATGGGTAGGGTCATTGCAGCTCTCTGAAGTGAATGCTTCATATATGGTAGGAGCATTTTTGGAGGAGTTAAACATCACATCCTTAAATGCTTAGGATTCATTATTTGGATCAGATTGTGAAGAGCACCAATATAAGGAATGCTTGAAATGTGGCTGTTAAGAGTGTATTATTCATTGCTTGGTATAGTCTCCGTTTCTGATGCCTCACTGAGAGTCTTACCAACTTTGAAAAGTTGGTTGACAGTACGTTAAATCACTACCTGTGTCCTAAATTGTTCACATGACTTTCTACTTGTGAGTTCCTGTAGACAAATAAGGAAGCAAAAAGTGGAGGAAGAAAAGGTAGCTGATGAGAGTATTGTTTTACAAATGTTAAATAATTGTTATTTCTTGGTTTTCTAATAAATGTTGTCACTAAAGTTTTGACAGCTATTCAGCTCATTGGCCAATAAGTGCAAAGATGGTAGTTTTGGCATCTTGGTACCACTCCAGAAAGCAGCAGCAGATCTTTTTTAGATACTGTCAGTCTGATGTGGACATCTCAGAACTCTTCAGTGGCTTGCTTAAATGGCTCAAATATGAGCAGATGAACTGAGCAGAAGGTATCTGGTTTTGGAGGAGGCTCTATTGACTTTATTGATTATATTTCAATTGACTGAAATGGGAGACAACTTACCTTCAAGGTGGGCCCCTTCGTGTAGCATCCTAGATATAGGTGTCTCTGAAGTTCTATTTCTAGCTCCTGTGTCAAAACTGCATTTAGATACTTACACTCATATGCACTGGTTTCAAACAGAACCCTGCACATTTTCTTTCTCGTACTAAATTTTGGTAAAGTAATTCCTAGGTTTTTTTAATTATTTGTTTGCTTGTCCGTTTGTTAGGAGACATTGAGCCTAATTACAATGCAAGCCAACACCAGATTCCCTAGAGATACTTTTAATTAAGGTGAATTAAGTTTGTCCTGGAAGTAGACAAGTTTTAGAAAAACTACTGTGCAAGTGTGCAGTCTCATAGATGGTTTCTATTGTGAGGATTATAACAGTAAATTCTGTTTCCTAGCTGTGTCATATGGACTCACTTGCATGAAGGTGGCAATTTGCAGAAGTTACAAAATAGCTCTGATCATCTAAGTTATTTACTGAATAGATTTTTGTACATATTCTTTTTTTTTTTTTAAAGTTAAGGCTAAATGTGAAGTTAATATTTTACCACAGCTAAAATCCATCTTTTCTACACAAAATCTCCACTAAGGGAGACAGCGTATATTGACATTCCAGCACCGTTAGTTTATCACCATGACTTTTTAGAGCTACAGAGTATTTCAATTTATTATTAGTAGCATTTCCATTTATTATTGCAGTTAGTTTTGATAAAGACAAAAAATTGCTTTAGACTGTATTACTGATTGTGGAATTAAGAAAAAAAGGATATTAAAATGAGTTAAGGTATTAAATTAATTTATTTTCCATTTCTGCATAGTTCAATCCCATATTTTGTGTGGGTTAAAGGGTATTTTAGAAATGAATTGATAAAGCAAATATATATAGTTGTCTCGTAGAGTTTGTCTGCTCTGTGTTATTGTATGTGAATAGAACTCATTATCTGTTTTGTTTGTTCAGTAATTATATTTTGTTGTGCTATGCATTCTTTTTGCTCTCTCCATCTCATAATACGTGCTGTAAAAGCACACATAAATAAATAGGATAAACAAATTAAGCTGTTTAAATAAATTAATTTACTCTGCAGCTCTGTATTAAAATCTTATGTGCTCACTGGATTTCATTTTAATGAAACCCTTCTAAGAACAATACATTGTATGCCAAACAGTGAAATTATATTTTAAATGAATGATTAAATATACCATGTTCCAATTTATACCAAATCGGTACACTGTGCATGCTTAAATCCTCCTAAATCTAATGAAATAAATCTTCTACATTCTGAAAACATCTGCATTATAATCCTCCTCTTGAATACCCAGTTCATGGGCATATAAGCACAATCAAAATCATAATAAGCCTAGAGCTATGATGCACTTAAACTATCCTCATCAATGTTTTTAACTTAAAAACCTGAGACTTTTAAAGTGGAATCCACTTAAATATTTGTCTTGAAACATTGCTCTGAAATGTCTTCCCCTGCTTCATCAGTAGACCCACTGAATCCCTTTGCAATCACGATCTCAAGTTTAACAAGTATTTATTATGAAGCATACCTGGAACAAATCTATAGATTACTATAGATGATCATGTTGCTAAGTTGCATAGGAGTGCATTCAGTAAAATAAATATTCATCTAGCTACTGTGCATGAAAAATAATAACTGCTGAAAAAGCAATTTGCTGTGTGAGGAATGTGATGCTCTTTTCAGAAAAACTTCTAGGCGTTTGTAGCAGCAAGTTTTCATGTGTGTTACTAAGCACGTATTAATTGTGTCGTTTCATCACTGAAGGCTTTTTGTGAGTTGAAAGTATACAGTTGTTTGTTTATGGTTTTTAGTTTGGTGTGGTTGGTTTTTTCATTAGGAGTCAGGACTTCAGTTATCAAAAAAAAACAACCAACACCACAGAAAAACCCACTAGTTTAGCATCTTCAGTTCCTCCAATAGATTTTCCTTATAGGAACTATTTCTTTCTATCATTATTTGATCAAACCAACCTAACTCACACATATTTTAGAAATGACATAGAGTCTTGGGAACAATTAGCAATAAAAAGGAAACTGAGGAAAGATAGAAAATTTACTAGAAAGGACTATTTTGTGCTCAGCTTTTTGTTTGTTGTTTCTGTCAAATTTATGTATATCAGATATATCAATCTGCTAAATTCTGATGGTTCTCAAATAGCAGAACTGCAGTTCAAACGATTGCAGTTCTTATGCTCTAATTTTCCAAATCAAGGAACATCTTGAAATGCATTAAATTTCTTCCAGTGTACCATGCCAGGCATTCCTCTGGGTAGAAAAACATGAATGGGCATTTTCCCCCATTTTGAAGTAGTTACATGTCCACTTTTCCAAGTGTGGTTCATTCCAGGGTTTGTGCTGCAGGGTGTGCACAGACATTTGGAGTTCCGTCAGTCATATTACTGGTATGGGTTCAATAGGGAGATTATATTTTCATTCTGATCCATAGCAGTTCCAAAAGATTTCACTGACCAGGAAGCCCCTTTAAAATTAAAATGTGGAATAAAATTCAGCGTAAGTTAGAACAACAGTGTCTGGTCTGTATTTATTTACAAAATTACATGTTCTTCACCCTCTAAGACTAAAGTCTGTAACAATATGTGTATTTCCAATTCAACAGCATGCATTGAGGAGAAAAAACCATCTCAAAACCAAAACAAAAACCTTATAAGTAATCCAGAAAGGACATCTGACAGGATGAGCATCACTCACATTGCATAGTCAAATGTAAAGTCTGATTTCCTAAAATTGCAAAATTTTCCTTTCAGGATACTCTGCAAATCCTGCACACCTCAACATAGGAAAGAACAGGTTGTAATTAAGGGGGAGGAATACCCATGGTCTAGTGGTTAGAATTCAGTGCTCTCACTGCTGGGGCCCAGGTTCAATTCCCAGTCAGGGAAGAGTCCTGCTCTGGCAGGGTGGTTGGACTAGATGATCTTTCGAGGTCCCTGACATTCTGTGATTCTGTGATACAGTTTAGGGAAATTATGTCTGGAAACAGAGTTGTATTTTAATATTGCCTTTTCTTGCAATTGTTTTCTGTGGGGTCTAGGAACGTGTTCCAGACAGCCCTTCTCCTGCTCCTTCTCTTGAAGAGGGCCGAAGACCTGGCAGCCATCCATCCTCTCATCGAAGCAGCAGTGTGTCCAGCTCTCCTGCACGGACCGAGAGCTCTTCAGACAGAATCCGTAGGTCACATTCTTCTCGTTGTCACCACTTTAAATTTGATTAGGTGCAGCTGTTTTTTCTAATCAAAATGCCCTCATCTTAAATAGATCTCACATGTATCATGTTCGCAAGTTCAGCTGCAATAACTATCTCCCAACATTATGTTCCCCAGTTTACAGTATCATAATATCTGATGCTACATTAATGGGTACTGATATAAAGTGCCATCATGTCATATTAAACATAAAGATATGAACTATGAAATACAGAATTGCAGCTGGGAAGCAATTTGCTAGATTAGTTTTAGAACTGAACATATAGTGTAAACATTTTTTAAAGAAATTGAGCTTTATTTAATCTGGTTACTCTGGTTTGATTTCTAAATTAAATCTGACATCATGAGCAACATTTTACATGGTAGAATTGCTTGGTAAAGAGAAGAATTAGGTGAAATAAATTAAAAATATTCACACTATAAATTTTTTAAATATAAAAAATTGTAATGGTGAGAAATATGATATAGAAAGTATTATCACCCCATAGCTCACAAGGGGCAGAGTGAAATTAAACCATAGTGTCTCAAAGTGATACCATTTTTATCAAGGCTCCCTGTGCAGAATGTAAACTACATGTCTAATACCCTGAATTGTATCATATGTCAGTGGCAGCAGCCTAGAATTTAAGTTTTTAAGCACATATTATTTTATGGTTATTTACTTAAATTCATATTACCCTTGTCCATTGCTTTATTATTGCTCCATTGCAAGGTTTTGTGCTTTTAAGACATCTTTCCACAGTAGAATTTGTCAGTAGGTGAAACTGGAGGATCAGGCATGCAGACAGAAGGCCATGAAATAGCTATGTGAAATATAGTCGTGTTGAGTAGATGCAGCATGTGTGTCCTTTAGACTTCTTCCTTTCAGGCTCTCCCCAGACTTAGGAAGCTGGCTCTTCATCCACCTTCAGATGAAAGAACTTTCATTACTGTTTGATGACCATGGCAACCTGAAAATTCTCTTTTCTTATCACTTGGACAGTTCAAAGTGCAGATTAAACTCACATCCCATGTATTGTGACCTGGCTGTTTCCCCAGGCTTGACCCACGAGCCTTTCATTAGATTTTCTCTCCCTTGTCCAACGGAGGAGGGTAGTGGTACAGCAGCTTTGGTTGGGCATCTTGCATCCAGCCAGGGTCAGCCCACCACAGAGTGCACAAGTAAAGTTCTGGAAAAAAACATGACAACTCTGAATTTGCATTCTTTTTTAATTGATTGAATAGTGTATTTTTTACAATCATTGAAGACCTTTTCAACTGTTCTCTAAATAAAAAAGGTAAATTAAATTAAATTGAGAGATACTTATTGGTTTTGCTAAGGAATGACACTTTTCTTCTTAAAGAAATGGTACTATTCAGCTTACTCTGCTTACTTCAAGCAGAGAGTAGAGGGACCTTTGCACATTGTTTCTTCCAATGTGAACATAGCAGGGTTCCTTAAATACTGGATCACCTAAGTATCTTATTTATTTATAAAATAAGTATTTTCTCACCTATCTGATTTGTTAACGTCACAGCTGATTCTTAAGTACATCTGCTTTTGTGGTACCAGCATGACTAAGATGACTACAAAAATACAGGTTACATATGAAAAAGATACATCACTGAAATAGCATAAGCCTCTTGCAAATACAATTTTTCAGGATAAAAGCATAGAGAGATAAACTACCTTATATGGGTTTTTGAGGTGTGCTTGCAGTTCATGAAGGTCCGTTTGAGAATTGATGGAAAGAGCTTTTTAAGCTATCTGTTGAGCAAATAAACAGTATATTTGGGAAAATAGCGTTTATCACCTGGAAGGCCACAATTCTTAATGTAAGGAAGTTAGGAACTGTATATTTGGAATGCTAATATACAGCAGTTTTTGTACAACTAAGTAAAGATTAAAAAAAAAATCAGTATCTCAGGTAGAGCCTTCTATACTTTTCTATTTTGCTTTGTTTTGCATTTCAGTTCTTGTTAAATAAGAAAATGTTTGCAAATATCTAACTTTGTGCAAAGATACCGAACTTTCTTTTAAAATAAATTGTTTTAAACCATAAGTAACAGGAAGAAACTCATGCTGTTTGGATACTGGTAGCACTAATTAAGTAACTTTGTAATTGTTAGAAGTCTTGCATATTTAAGAAGATGACTGTATATAATAAGTACAAAAGTATATTGTTAATGTAACAGTTGATTTTCTTTCTACCGGTCCTTGTGTCTAGCAGCTGTCCATCAGAACGGGCTGTCTATGAACCAAATGCTGATGGGTTTGTCACCTAATGTGCTGCCTGGTCCTAAGGAGGGTGATCTGGCCGGCCATGATGTGGGACATGAAACAAAAAGAATACACATTGAGAAAGGTAATTACTGTTTCAGTGTAAAACAAGTGTTGCCTCAACAACTAAACTGTATTATAATTGTGATTTTTGGGGTTTTTTGTGCTTGAAAACTTTGTTTGTTTGTTTCACAAATTAAATTGTAGCAAAATGATAGCTTTCTTTATTCTTCTACTTGGTAGTCCTTGAAACTAATGAACAATATTTATCTGAGGGAGGAATTTCATAAATATTACAAAGTAGGATGAAACAAAACCAGTTTTGCATTACTATTGTGTATCTTGTGACCCTTCTACAACACTGCTTAGGTATTAAGTTTCTGTCTCCATCCAGTTGACTTTAATGACCTACTTCCCAAAGGGACTGAGTACCGTGAAAATTAGTCCATGTGTGCAAAAAGGAAAAAGGCTAATACCAAGCCATTAAATTAGGGAATAGCATAAAATGAGACTGGTACACATTATATAATGGGATTTAAATTTAATTGAGTATATGACCAAAGTGTTTGATCTAGGTGAATAGTCCACATGCACTTATGCTGATTATGACGCTAGTTCATCTCTGTTAATATTCAAAGTTAAGTTCCTGTTCAGGGTTGTTACAGGGGATTTTGGAGGGGTGGTATTAGAATTTTAAAAGGTGCATTTCATGTTATATTTACTTAATATATGTGAATTTTAAGTATGATAAACTAGAAACAATTTGGTTACAGAGGGATTAGAAATATATCCTTTGAAAAAATATTATTTGGGTTTATCAGAAAAATCAGTTCTTTGAGCACACTGAGAGAAAAAGTAAAAAATATAGTAGCCAGACATTGAAACAGAGCTAGAGAAACTGCTGCAGTAATGAGTATTTTAGAATAAGACACTTTGTGCCATATTTTAATAGCTATTATACCTTCCTGTTTTGTGTTTGAACACTGTGATATAAAAAGAATTAAAATCTGGACAATTCTATTCTGGACAGGTGGCATTTTTAATAGGATTACCAGAAAAATTAATGGAAACAACATTTCTTTTATATAAACCATTTAGTTTGGTTCATTGCACACACAACCTGTTTTAGCTTATACTATGTCTTCTCTCAGCCCCTGAAAATTGTATCCCTGCTGTGAAGTATGGTGTGATCAAATAGGTTTGTTTTGAATTTCCATAAATGATTTTATTTCAGCCTTTGAAGTTAGTCATTTAAGTGTAATCGGACTGAGAAATCCTGCAAAGAGAAGTACATATTAAGAATTGCTACTATTTTTGCATGTCATCTAGCTTAAAGGATTTGTTTATAATGGTGCCCCAAATGTATTTTCCAATCTGTTGCTGGTTCACCTTTTTTTGCGAGATCTGTTCTCAGTAAAAGTGCTGAGAATTCTTGTTTTAACTCAGCCCTTGTTTAGGTCAAACCTTCTATATTTTGTTCCTTTTTTCCTCCCTCTATTTGAGCTTGCTGAATTAATGGTAAATATTCATGGGCTATCTAGATTGATAGGGTATACTAAATTAAAAATTGTTTTTCTGTCATGACTACATTTATCATGTTTCTCATACCAGTCTTGTAAGTTTAATACTAATCTAATCTGTATTAAAACAAGTGATCTAACTTACAGATATTTGTGGAGATAGATGGTAATTATCTTCTGTCACCACGAGCTAGCAATCAGATTTCCAAACTGTTGCTTACCACTGCAAATCAGTCAGAATCCAACCGTATTTAAAAATGCAAACAAACATATGTAGATGGTGGTACTCTGATTGTTAAAACCCCATCACCTTCATCATCTGATTTAAAAGAAAGAGAGAAAGAAGTTCTGAAGTAGTGTTTTGTCCTAAGCCACTTTTGTTGTCAGAAATCTATCAGCTGCCACTGAAATGGCTTTTAATTGAACCTGGGAGAACCTGAGAAATCCTGCCTGGTAACGAAGACCCTGTCTTTTCTCTTCTTGTATCCTCTTCCATAAAAAAAAAGGATATACCAAAGATCTCTGAAGTGATCTGAGATCACGGAAATTTTACTTACAGACAGAGAATTTACTTACAACAGAGAACTTAAATGGGGAACAAAGTTATGACAGAGGCAACTGGTCAACATACCAAATTTTGAAGAGACTTAGCATGTATCAGAGGGGGTGAGTCATTTGATTGACCTGATCTACAAGTTGTATATAGGAGAGAAAATACCATTTATCTGTTATAAACATAAAACGAAGGATGTAATTTACCCAGTCCTCGCAACACAGTGTAGTATATTTAGAAACTGTTGGCACTATTGGCCCATGCAAACTGAAAAACAGTTTGAGGATGTTCAGTCTTTCGAAGATCATATGCATTTCTATGCAGAATTCAGCCGGAATTATTATTCGTGGCACGAATGAGTTTATTATTCTGGGGTAGTTTAAGCTACCAGTAAATCTCTTATGCAGTTTTGTTTAAGGTTTTGTCTGTCTGTCTGTCTATCTATCTATCTATCTATATTTAAGGTTTTATCTATCTACCTACCTATTTATCTATCTGTCCATCTTCCATGAGAAGAAAACTTAGAATTGATAAGAGTTATGTTGTGGTCCAGCTAGGTTTCTAGTCTGGACTAAGGAGGACTGCAGGAAGCACTGCAGAGCACTTCTGTCCCACAGTTCATACAAAACTCAAGCTGTCACTGTCAGTATAACCAGAGAAGACAACTACCCTACATTTCCAGGATTTTTTCCATACTAGAGCACAGCAGATTTTCTAATTTTACTGTTAGCAGGCTGTAGAACTATAAATGATCCTGGGAAGAATGGGGTAAGTTCAAGTACATGATATTAGTTCAAGTACTTGACAGCCGTCATCAAAACCGAGTATCTAATTTTGTAACCTGTTATTATGGACTATTTGGTGATGCACATTTGGTTTTATTAGGTCAGATTTCACAAGAAGGACTTACATGAAGGAGTAAAGAGTCATATTAGAAAAGGTACATTCATTTTTTTTATATTAAAATTATGGCTCTGAGTCTTTTCAGGTAAAGTGAAGTTTCTATGACTCAAAGAGTTTGCTCTAGATAGTCTCTCAGTTTTGGTAAGGTGTACTTGCTCACTTGCTCAGCTGTTACCTGGGGTCCTGCAGACCTCCCAGTATAAAATTGTGAGAAGTGAAATTTTTTTTGTAATGAGGCCGAATACTTATTCAGCTCTTCAGTGAGGTCTGTAAAATCTGCAATGGTAATGTTGAGTGATGTTGGAGGCAGCATCTGCTCATAATGGACCCTAACTGGTTACTGCCTAGAAATACCTACACAATATACTGTACAGGAGTGCAAGACCCAGCTTACTTCAGCCCAAGATTCCCTTCTAGGGGATGAACACCTAAAAGTTAGTTGCTTTAACACCAAATTCAGACATTTAAGTGTTTTATTGGATCTGGCCCTAGGGCATCAGATTAGAATTTTCTGTCTGCATCAATTTATATTTTTTTAGATTGACACCAACAGCAAATGAAGCCTGAATGTCATGCCTACATTTTAAATTGAATATGTTATTTGAGGTGTTATGGGAAGGACACTCTCTTGTTGAAAATATGCATGCTAACAAAATATAAAATATTCACCATGTTCACAAAAGAAGCTAAGCTATTTCTTTCAGCAAAGCTTTAAATATATGATACTAATGGAAATTTCTCAAGTAATTTTCAGATAGTCAGCAATAACTGCTTCTTGACTACTCTGATAGCAGCAATTAAGATGTAACTTTATAAAATCCACATATTAAAAAGTCACAGTCTTTCTCTCATTTTTTATTATATGTCCCCCTGTAGAGCTGTGAGCCGTCTTAGACCTTTGGCTAATCTCTTATAAAATAGAATATTAAAATTCCAAGGTAGTCCTACTGCAAAACAGACTAATTTCAGTATTCCAAAGTTAGAATTGTATTTTCATGTTAGCAGTCGTGCATCAAAAAGGGAATTAATGATAACTATATCATTCTATATAGTTAGATATACATTTTGCATTATCAGCAGTAAATTCTTTTATAATATACAGCGTAAATTATTCACTTTAATAAATAAACACCTATGTTTTTATACATGTAAAAGACTCAAAGGAAGTTTTGGCATCAACAAAGATTCTTTCCTTCCTGAGCTGTCCTCTAGCAAAGTCAGCAAATAAATGATCTGGACTTTTGCTTAAATGCTGGTTTTGGTCTCTGTTATAATTTCAGTTAGTTTTCTGAGAAAGCCTTCTTTTAAAGAGATATGTTACTAGTTGACATACAAAGGAATTTCCGTTCACAGCTCTGCTGTCCAGTTTTCTGTGTAAGCATACTTTTTCTGATCATTTTCATTTTTGTGTACATACATACAGAGAGATACTTATACATATGTTTATTTTACTAAACATTGTGTTTTAATATAACAAGAAGAATATAAGCAGACCATGATAGGTATCTATATGGAAATATAGAGTTAACATGTTTCGGGTGTACATTCTTGCTTCACTTATTAAATGCTAGTATATTAGTTTGTAATTCCTTAAGATGCTGAGTTCAGGCTATGTGTTTGTACATCATCTATCACGTTGTGAAAGTGATCTTGACTTGAGCTTTAAATACTTCTCAAACCCTAAACAGATAGTTGTCAAATTTGTAACCTGTGACAGATAATATAAAGATCCCATAAATGAAAGGTTCGAGAAAACCAGTATCAACCTTGCCACACTGGATGTTGGTACATCTTTTCACTCAGCCCAAGAGGCTCAGGAATGCTTAAAGTACATTAAAAGCTATTACTGTTAATGGACTACAAAGGTGAAAAATTAAATTGCAAGTTTTTCCTTAATGGGTTGTTATTTACTAAGAAGCCAGAAAATACCTATATTTGTTGCATAGAAAATACAGGAGCCTTTCATGTTGTTGAACAGAATATGAAGTGTGTGTATGCAAGAAGGTAGTGCAAACTTCTAGAAGTTGTGGGGTTTTTAGCAAAACAAGAGTATTACTAGACTCTCATTAAGCTGTCCTCCAACAAGGCACTTCTGCAAACTTGTTTGCTACAAGGGACCTTTATTCATCTATAGTACTAGTAGTTTTGACACAGTGATAGATTTTCTGTGCAGTTTTTACTTGACAAGTGGGTGCTCATAAGTTCCAAAACATCCCAGGCAAAATAGACTCATTGCAGCCCAATTGCACATATGCATATCAGCATAAATATAGAGATATTTACAGTGAATCAAAGGCATCTTGGATATATCTGGCTTTCTGAATAGGCACAAATGAGTTGCATGTGCACAAAAGATCTGAGGTATTCTCAATCTACTGAAACAACTCTGCATGTACAATTCTTCTGTGCTTTGTGCCCCAAATAGTTCTCAAAAAGATACTTTTTGCTTTTGTTCTTTTTTTTGTTGTTGTTGTGTTTGTTTTGGTTTTTTTTTTCATCTTTCCTTTCCTTGGTCATTATGTTTTCTTCACGTAGTAGTTCTTAGAATTGTCTTTATGGTCTTTGGTGGTCCTTATTACACATAGGGGTTGCTGAAATCCTCTTTGAAAGAGTCTGTGCTTATTTTCCTTTTTTTTAATAAATTGTTAAACAGGAGATGTAACATAGTAATTGATAAGATGTTAGGACTTGTTTTATCATATTGCAGTTTTAAAATCAGTAGTTTCCTTTGTGTTTGCTGCTAGGAAAGAGATGCTATGGGGAGTGAAATTAATGAAGTTATCACTGTTCCCACTAAGAGGGGATGTGTCCATGAGGATGACCACGCAAATATAGTTCTGTTTCTTTAGACCAGTTGGTATTAGTTTTCCATTTTGCTAGGTGAAAAAATGCATTCACAGGAGAAAAAAAAACCCCAACATGATATGTCTAGCTGCTCTAGAATTGAATTCTGGAGACAGAATCACAGAATCATTACGGTTGGAAAGGACCCTCAAGATCATCTAGTCCAGCCGGTAGCCCTACACTACTCTTATCCCTAAATCATCCCCTGAAGAACCACATCTATCCTCTTCTTAAAAACCTCCAGGGATGGTGACTCCACCACCTCCCTGGGCAGACATTAAAAACCACACAATTGTGTTGTGATTTTAAAGGAAATATATAGTCACATGCATTCTTCCTGAAAGCAAACATAAGGAAATGCCCTGGCTTTAAAGGAAGAAAGCATTTATCTCCTTGACTTTATTGGTACCACTTTATACTTACAGCTATTGTTACAGAAAAGAGAGCTTACAGCAAAATTTTAAGATGTCTTCCATTTGAGACGACTTGAAGGAACTATGTCAAAAGTGCTAATAACGTGCTGTGGAATTATTTTTCAGTTTTATTTAAGTTGCTTGAATCTAAGTTGTTCAAATGCAAAATACCAAAAAAATCAGTTTTGAGAAGCCGTAACTGAGATTTGCAACTTAGATGTAGATATTATTTCCTTGCAGATAGTATGGGCAATGAATTCTTCAAGAGTATTTCTTTCCGAGTGCAGAGGGTTTGGCTTTTTCCTCATGAGTTGGGCCAGCACTGTCAAAGTTCAACCAAAAGCAGTTTTGATTTGTCCTACTTTTCAGCTTTCTTTCACTTCTCCTGTTTGATGATGCATCTAATGTCTGGATGATTTGCATATTTTTTTTTCTGATTTTCTAGTTTTGCTTTTAGAGACCAGTCTTACCTGTAATGTTTCTTTGTGAGCCAATGGTATGCATTAGACTGATTCACACTGATCCTTTAGATTTTTAGAGGAGATGACAGTGCATTCTTGGCCACAAAACTCCTGAGCAGAGATGGTGTAATTAAAAGTTGAACCTGAGCTCCTCTAAACTATCTTTTTCAGAAGCCTTTTAAAAGAAGACAGCAGTACAACTAGTATTATATATATCTGAAGACAACACCATAATGGGGAAGAGGATGTCTTGGGGTAAAGTTGGTTGTTGCAGAGAAAGAGAAAACTGAGTCTGGCTGAGAGGTCTTAAAACTTCCCCATTGATCATGAATAGGCAACTAAAACTTTCATTTTGCAGTCAAAGTCTTGCAGTCTCAAGTCATTACCTGCTACAGGGTTATAAATTTTTTTTATCTTTTCCCATGTCTTTCAATTAGTAACGATGATGACATAAGAACACCAAGTACAGATATTTAATATACTTACTAACGATCAGTATTTTCAGTATTCATTGATCTTTAGGCTTTAATGCAACACAAAACATGAGAAAAAGAATACATAGTTATATGTGAAGTTTGGTCTGCACTTTTTCCATCCAGGAGGAAGTAGCACACATTACAAAGTATGACAAGGAGTCAGCAACCAAAAATATAAT